>VDFB02378032.1:0-33069 GCA_007258455.2 Sequoia sempervirens
AAATGAAGATTTCCTTCTAAGAAATACAAGGAATCTAATAGTTTGATATCCCCCATCTTAGACCAAGTTCCCACACCTACACTTGGGGAATCATCTCAGATTAAAAGTAGCCCCATTATGGCTATGGTTTGTTCACCCTTGCAAACTATAAGTCTTTTAGAAAAAAACATCAAGACCTAGTTGAACTTGTCGGGCTGAGAAGAAAAACTCAATCAATTTCAGACTTAGCTATCCTAATTTCTATTCAATCATCCCTAAGAAAATCTCCAAACTAGTCTTTAATGGATCAACAATTGATTGAAAAAATTCATAAGGTAATTAAGGAATCTAATTCTACTTTCAATGAGGAAATTCAAGGGAAAATTTTGTCTAACATTGAAAATGATATGTTCCAAGCTGAGAAAGAACTTGCCATTCCTATTATACAAGAACTATAGCTAGAAGAACCATCTGTCAGCCCAATTCAACCGTGCAGTATGGGTGACATGGTTATAAGCCCATCATTAAGAGGAAAGTTACCTATCTCTCAATCTCTTATATCTCTATCTATGCCCATTTCTTCACCTTCAAAAAGGGGGCATAAGCTAAAGCAGAAGAAAAATCAATTTGAGATTGATGTTGGTATTCAAACTACGTTAATTTCACCTGCCAAAAAAGAGAGGACTTTTAGTCCCCTGATGACAAGATCCGAGGCTACTAAATGAAACCTGCAATTGGAGTTTGTTGTAGGGAATCTTTCTCAAAAAAAAAAATCAGGGTAAGAGGGGAGAGGATTCCTCCCCTTGATAAAAATGGTCACATCGTGGAATGTTAGGGGCTTAAATGCCCCTAACAAGCAACACCTAATCAGGCATCAATTAGACTTAATAAACTTCGATGTGGCTTTATTGAAAGAAACTAAAATGAATTCAAGCTCTGCTTTTTCACTGTTTTCAAAATGGTCCAAATGGAAATTCTATTCGTATTTAGCTTCAAGAGCTTCTAGGGGGTTAGCATTTCTTTGGAATGAAAACAATGTTGCTCTCAAGGTAATTTTCTCCTCTTCTAATTGGGGCCTTGCTCTTGTAAAAGGAAAACTCTCTGATATCAAATTTTGGCTATTTAATAAATATGGTTTGGTATCTAGCAGTGAGAAGCAATTTTTGTGGTATTCTATTTCATCAGTTCTGCAACTTCTTTCAGATTCCTTGGTTGTGATTGGTGGTGACTTTAATGTAGTTTTGGATGATTCTAAAAAGATGGGAGGTATAATATTGAATAAAAGAGTAATGGGCGACTTCAAAAAAAAATTATGTGGAAATAACCTATATGATTGTAAACCACTGAATGGATCCTTCACCTGAACCAACAAAAGGAAGGATTTCTATCAAATTTTTGAGTGTTTGGATCGCTTTTTACTCTTTTCTTCCTAGTTGGATTTGGATTTAGATACATCTTCTACCATTCATGGTCTCCCTGGATCTAAGCACTTCCCTTTGTCTTTCAATATCATTGAAAATAGAGTTGCTAATAAGATTACCTTCAAGTTTGAACCAATGTGGTTCAAGGATTCTTCCTTCATCCCTTTTATCAAATTCTGGTGGCAAAATGCTCCCTTCTTTTTCTGGGTCTCAAATGTTTTAGATGGCTAAAAACCTGAAGTTTCTAAAAGGGAAAATAAAAATGTGGAATCTGTAGCATTTTAAAAATATATTCATGGAAAAAATAAGACTTCAGAATGAAATTGAATCTTTAAATGATTTTTTTATCTTAAATGGTCTGAATTCAACATCTTATGTTCTTCAAAAATCTCTAACTTCACAACTTGATGAAGTTCTTCATAGAGAAGAATGCTATTGGAGACAAAATTCTTGTGACACATGGCTTGCAGAAAGTGATAGAAACACCAAATTTTTCCATGCTTCTACAAAAATTAATAGGCGAGGTAGAATTTCTTCAATAACAAGCATGGATGGAACACACTTAGAAGATGATAG
This sequence comes from Sequoia sempervirens, assembly GCA_007258455.2. Taxonomy (NCBI): domain Eukaryota; kingdom Viridiplantae; phylum Streptophyta; class Pinopsida; order Cupressales; family Cupressaceae; genus Sequoia; species Sequoia sempervirens. The sequence continues at coordinate 1,977 of VDFB02378032.1, forward strand.
CAAAATTGCAAAAGAAGCTATATTCTATTTCAGAAATCTACTAACTGTTGAACCTGTTTCAATTAATAATTTTATGTTTGAGGCTATTCCCTCAGTGGTATCCTGTAATGACAATGTTATGATAATGGCCCCTTTCTCCATTGAGGAAGTCAAAACAATTGTTTTTGATTTATCTCCTAACAAATCTCTAGGCCCTAATGGATTTACTGCCAATTTATTTCAAAAATGTTGGGAAATCATTAGTTTTGATGTTTGGCGGGCACTTGAAGAAGCTAGATGCAATAGATCTATCCTTAAGAAATTAATAATACTTTCATTGCTATTATACCAAAAGTGGATTCTCCAAGCACCTTTTCTGATTTCAAACCCATTTCTTTGTGTAACACCATCTATAAAAAATTTATTAAAGCAATTTCTATCCACCTTGCAAAGATCATTCCACATGTCATTTCAGAGGAACAAGGTGGTTTTGTACTAGGGAAAGATACCACCGAAGTTGATATTGTAGCCCATGAAATATAGCACTCCATTAAGTCACACAAAATACCAACCATGATTCTGAAATTGGATATGATGAAGGCTTATGATAGGGTTAATTGGAATTTCATGTTGGTTGTTTTACGTAGATTAGTTTTTCTAGAAAAATGGATCAAATGGATTTTCTCTTGCATCTCCACTGCAAGATTTTCATTTTTTCTTAACAGCTCTTCCTGTGGTTTTTTCCTTTCAACCAGAGGTATCAGATAGGGTGACCCATTATATACTTTTCTCTTCATTCTTATGACTGGAGGATTAAGCAGATCAATAAGAAGGGTAAATGCTTTAGGAGCTTGGAAAGGTATCCTAATCCCAAATACACAAGAAGCTCAAACTCATGGTCGCTTTGTTGATGACATTTTATTACTTGGGCATGCTTCTATACCTAAAACTAAGGTAATAAAAAATATCATTACTGATTTTTCATCAGCCTCATGTCAAAAAATTAATCCCTCTAAATCAAAAATATTTTTATTCAATGTACCATATTTCATTCAAAAAAGACTAATAAAATTCTAGGGGTATTTTGTGGGTTCCTTGCCTTGCTCCTATCTTGGTATACCATTCTTCTCTGGAAATAATCTTCATGCTTTTTGGGAAAGAATCTGCAAATTGATATCAGATAGAATATCCCTTTGGAAACATAAATGGTGAAGTTTTTTCTTAATGCAATTCCTATCTACATGATTTCTATTTTAGAGGCCCCCTGTTATGCCTTAAACATGTTGAAATCTATCTTACACTCCTTTTTGTGGAATGACAATGTTCAGGGCAAAGAAAAAATACCCCTCATAGCTTGGCATAAGGTCTATTTACCAAAATATCTTGCCAGAGCTGAAATAAGAAATCTCAAACTTCAAAATTCTGCCCTAGGTGCAAAGCTTACTTGGAAACTATATCAAAACCCACAATCAAGATGGGGGAAATTAATTTTCTCAAAATACCTTCATTCACTTCCTCGAGAATCATTGTTTAGGGCCTCTTCGTTACCAAAAGGCTTGGCAATCTGGAATTTCCTATCTTCATGTAGGTCAGTCATCCTCCCTCACCTTTCATGGATGATCCATAATGGTAAAAATCCTAAATTCTTGGAGGATAGGTGGAATGGATATCATGTTCTTTCTTCTTTTACTGATTTTGGGAATCTAAAGGAGCTCTTAAGAAATATATGGGGTCCTCTTGTTGCTGATTACTTTAATGTTGAATAGATTGACTCCATTCGAAGAATTTCTTGGAAATATATAGATAATTTAAATATTTTTCCATCTATTAGAGAAGCTTACAAGAAGGAGATGGAAAAAATGTTCATTATCCTCGCACCTAAGGACGATGTCCTAATTTGGACCAAATCAAAATCAGGGGATTACTCTATCAAAGAAGGGTACAATTCTCTTTTGGATTCATTAAACAAATTAGACCTTTTGCACGTTCTCTTTTGGGATGATGCTTGTATTCCTAAAGTGGGTGCTTTTTCTTGGATTGTAGTCAATGGTAGGGCTTTAACTGCGGAGAGGCTAGATAGGTTGGGTCTCGTGATTGCTTTTCCATGTGTTTTCTGTGGTTATTTTTTAGAAACCGTGGATCATCTTTTCCTGCACTGTCCTTTTTCAAAGCACTAATGGTATTGGATTTTGTAAAATTAGGTTGTTTTTCCATGGTGTTCCCCACTTTATTCAATTTCAATCCTGACCTTTAACTCATTCTACTTCCTTTTTCCATTTCCTATGGATTGCCACACCATCTTTAGTTTTATGGTGCATCTAGAATGAAAGAAATAGCATTATTTTTAGATGCAAGTGCTCTACTATTGAGGATGTACTTATCAAATTAGAATCCTCAATTTCAAAAGTGGTCATATCTTTCATCTTCAAGAATATTGAATCTTTAAAATCTTTCTCTAATTGGGATGGATTCATAATCAAGAATTGGCCCCTTATCAAAACCTTACCCTTCCATGGATCTTTTTCTAATAAAGTTGATAAGATATTGGCTTGCAAAGAGGCCAAATTGATACTTCCCCCAATGAAGTTTTTCAAACTAAACTATGATGGGTCTTCAAGGGCTAACCCTAGAAAATATAGGGCCAGTATAGTTATAAGAGATTTAGATACTAAAATTGTTAAAGCAACTAGTAAGATGTTACCGGTGGGAACAAATAAAATGGCTGAACTTGAAGCCCTTAGTATGGGCTTGGATCTTGCAAGGTCCCTTCAAATCAACTCTTTATTAATAGAAGGTGACTCCATGGTTATTTTTCATGTTGTTTCATGGGGAAAAAAATTATGTTTTGTAGCTCCAATATTTATTAGACAAGTTGTAAATTCAATTAAAATGATTCAATGCATTCTCAGTATCCCATTGTTACAGGGAAGAAAATACCTATGCTAATTTTTTAGCAAATAAAGATATTAATGAGGAATTATCTCTTATTGTTTTTAAGAAGGATGATCTCCCTCTAAATATATGAGATCTCAAAGTGGGACCCTTTTTTGGCATATTTCTTGATCTGAGCTCCTAGCTATTGTTGCAAAGGTAAATTCACATCTTCACCCTCAGTGAATGGGGTTTTTGTTCCACCTTTTTCAATGATGAAGTCTATTTCTAGTTGTTACTTTCTTTTTGAATTGCAAGCAACACTGTCTATTGGAATTTCTAGTTCTTTTGATAGCTTTTTTTTGAATTTCGCTCCACATTTGGCATAGTCTTATGATGAGATTTCACAATCTGTATTCTTCCTCCTTACTGGGTCTGTGGTCAAGTGCTTATTCTTCATCTCTATAGTGGGGATGGTTCTTGTAGCCTTATCCTTTGGTCACCTACCCCATGATGTTGGTTGTGATAAGGTTTATATCAAATGTGGTTTTTCATCTTTCTTTTGGATTTTCTAAGTGTTGTTTATAGTCGGCTTCTCCATTCACAATTTTGTATCCATGGTTGGTTTCGACAGTGAGAAGGTTTATATCATAGTTCATTTTTCATTTAGCTTCTCTAAGTGGTGTTACAGTTGGCTTCTCCATTCACACTTTTATATTCATATATATATATATATGAATATGAAACATCTAATTTTTTCAAATAACAAAGGTAGATTGATATATTTTCAAAATGGCTCATTTGGCAAATTGGTATTGGGTAGTGGTAAGTTTGGAAGGTAAATTAAGGAATCCTTCCTTAATGAAAATGATAGACTTGGTCAAATTTTTATCCTTGATGATGAGGACATTTCTTCTGCTATTCACAAGGTGGTTGGAAATTCAAGGTTCTAGGAAAATTCTAACTTTGCTCTTTCTAAGATTCTATCTCACTTTTTTACCATTCTTATGGATGTCTTTCTAGATGAAAAGTTGGTAAATATTCTCTCTAACAAATTTGTGCACCCTAAGTTGCTTCACGCTTTATATCTTTAGGAGGCCTTGGATAAGTACTCATTGGGTAATTGCAATTTTCCTATTGTTGGGTTTATTTACAAAATTGATTTTGCTACTAATAGTTGGTTTGGAGATCTTTTGATGATTATCAAGTCTAGGATTGTGAACAATAATTTTGAAGAAACAATATTCAAACCTAAAATCCTTAGTGATAAGCTTTTTCCTATAGTTTTTTCCATTGGGGTAAATCTTTTCCTTTCTCTCCACTTTTTGTTCGATGTTGTTGCAAGATCTGACAGATTTTCTCCATCAATTGTGAAGATGAATAAGAAGTTCTCATTGGATCATAAATGGCCACTATCCTATTACAAAACCAGCTCAAGTTCCTAGGTGGATGGGGTTGACCAAGATCATCACTGATTTTATTTCAATTGTATTTCTCTTTCTGAGGGTAGAATGGTTGTATTTGGGATCTTTGTTTGGATTGATCCTTGGGTTTTATTTTGTAATTATTTTTTGTGACTTTTGTACTTTTGTTTGGAGCTATAACTAGAGGTTTTCTTTTGCTGGTTTTTTCTTGCCGGTTTGCTCCCATGGACTAGGACTTTGTATGAACTTTTTTCTAAAATTAATAAAATATTTTAGTGGCTCAGCCACTTTTATTTAAAAAAATTAAAAAAATCCTTTAATTTGATAGTATTGGTAAGTTGAAGATTTTTTTTTTGTAATAGGATAAATATTTATGTGAGTAATTAAATTATTAGAAAGGTCATTCAATTTAAATGTTAGGGGAAATAGTAAATGATTTGGAGTTGAGTACATAACTATTTTCTTTAAATTACTTTGTATTTCAAATGTTACTTTGATATTTGAAGAAATATTAAATAGATATATTTCATTGTGACATGCTATACTCATATGACAGAATAAAATCTAGAACATATGTGTTTCATTCAAATCTATTGTTTTTTTCTTTGATAAAGTAAAATTAACAAGTACTTGCATTAGAAAGATGTAACGCCCCACCACGCAACCCTAGGGAAAGTTGCAATTTACTAAACAAACGAACTAATTTTTTTTAAATAAGAACAATTAGCATGTAAGTTAGAACAATTAACATACAAGTTCACTAACCATTGTCAACTAATCCCCTAAGGTTGCGAGACTGTGTTACTTAAACCAAACGCGGAACATGAATTAAAACCATATCATATAATTACTTAACAATTAAAGTTCACATACATTCCATTCATAATAAATTTACATCCAAGAATATGAAGTGCCACATGATTCCAAACAATATAGCTTACAACATATTTACAATAAGATTACAATACTCATTTCCCGAATGAGGTAAATCCAACAAATATGATAACATATTACAAATTCCACCTCGATAACAAATGAGGGGTAAAAAAAATACAATAAGTACCAAGAGAACAAGGCATGAGAAGAAACTGATTCCCGCGAGCTCTCCATCTAGAAATATCGACCACACGAACAAGAAGAAGAACCAACGGATTAAGATGCACGCCACCTGACCACGTGGAATCCAAAAGGTCCCACTCCCTCCGTGCTAAGAGATAGTAACAAGGAATTCCTACACAAGACCATCTACCACTAGACATAGGCTAAAACATAACTGAATTGAAACAACAACAATCACAATATCACTTAACAACTACAATCACAAAGTCACTTAACATCCATAATCACAATGACACTTAACCACTACAGACACAATATCACTTAACCACTACAATCACAACGTCACTTAACACGAGGTTACAATGCTTCCAGAGAACAAAGATCATGTACATCACATAATCACTGATTAACTGTCAACATAGGAAGAGTGTCATGCATAAATTTCCATGAGTTACCCTGGCTCATCCTTCCTAGGCTACCAGACCCCCATCCTGGGTTACCCTGGCTTGCCTCTACTGGCCGCCGGACCCTCACGCAAAACTATGCATCCCATCTCATCTCGAGCCTTATCATTCAATTGCTTCACGAGAGAGACATTCTTTATCTTTATTAGTGTGAAAGATCCCCATTAATTCTTTTAGATTATCACTTAGTTAAACTCTAGGTGAGTTACCCTGGCGCCCCTTTGTGTGTCGGACCCCCACAAAGAGCCACTCTCCTATCGACAACACACAAGGTACAATACCACAATAGGTAACTAGACAACATAACCTCTCCAATCCAAGGAGGAAACAAAACAAGGAAACTCACTCCGAACACTGGAGGAAACCAAATACGAAAACACACTCCTTCCAAAGGAGGTACAAATCTCATTACCCTCTCCTATTTCCCAAGAGGCACAAATCCCTGTTCGTGAAAACTGGGTACAACATAATAGTACAACTCTACACCATTCCCAAGGTGATTCACAAATTGAACCTCTACACAAAACATCCCACTCTAAAGAACTTCTCTGGAAGACTTACATAGACCCTTAACCCCATTTTCCTGACATGGAGAATGAAAGAAACATGATAGAAAAGCATTCCAGGCAACTCAATATCTAATGTTAGGGTTTCCTAAACCCAGTCAAACACAGTTTTCAATCTTGCATTTACTCAATCAAATACACCAAATTCATTTCCCAACATTGAAGTATTTACAACCCAATCATTTACTCTAAATTTCACAATTAACTTCCCTAATCAAAGCGTTCCAATAAATAAAGTCATCTGAATAAAATAATCAACCCTTACTCTACGTTTAACAGTTGTATTCATAATCGAGGTATTATAATAAACAAATTCATCCAGTTAAATAAATCATTCACATATCTCTAAGTTTTACAATCATGTTCCATAATCCAACATTTAAATAAATAATGTCATCGGATTAAGATTAAAACAATCTTTTATTCTAAGGTTCACAATTAGATTCATATTCAAAGCATCTTACTAAATGCATAATCAACTATTTTAATAATTAAACATTTAATTAAATTACTTGATCTACATTTCCACTTAATATCAATAACTTAATCAAAATCAATATTTTCAATAAAACCTATAATAAAATTCTCAAATATCATATTTTTTAAAAATTAGAATTTTAAATATATCCATATATATATATATGAGAAAAACACATATTAAATAAAACGAATTGAAACTATTAAAATTCGTATTAAAAAATAATAAATTAAAAAAAAATGAAATTAAAATAACCAAATAACCCTTCCCCACTGGTCCCCACGCAGCAGGGAAAGCCCACAGTACTATGTACAGTGGGCAGTGGGGGGAGGTACGTAGCCCCCCACTGGCTGCGCCCAGCAGCCTTGGCTGCTATGCACAGTCAGTGGTGGCTACGTACAACCACCACTTGGGGCCCATGGGCGGTACGGCCGCGGCCGGTCGCTCACCCCCCACAAACAAATAAAAATTTATTTTATTTTATATAATTTTTTTTTAATTATATATTTTCCTATATAAAATTCATATTTTATAATTTAAAACAACACGAATTTTGAAAATCGAATTCACTCAGATACTTATAAAGTATTTTTTTTTATATATTAAAACTTTTGAGAAGAGGATTTCGAATTCCAGTGAATATAAATATATATATATATATTTAATGTATTTATTTTTAAACCACGGAATTCGACAAAACGTTTTCGTATTATTACAGTCTCGAAAACAACAATTTAATATAAATATTTTACTCTGTGCAATGACGAAATATTGTATAATTTATTCTTTTCACAGAACGAAACTAAATCAAATACACTCTATATATATATATATATACAAATCAAATAATATAAATAAATTGATTTTCTATCAATCCCTGAATAAACTTCTAGTATGAAATTTTAATCCATAAAAGAAATTGATTTTCTTTTCAAACAATAAATTTCTCTATTAAAATATATTGAACAATTTTGAAGGGGTTTTGCTAAAGTTTTCTACAGAAGATTCGAGAGTATAAATACAATAAGTTTTCAAATCACAAACTTCATTTAATCACTTTTCGAAAACATAGCAACCAGATTTGTTTACAGATCAACCAAGTATTAATAATTTAAAAGGAGAAAACATGGAGTCCTTCGTCTGAAGAAGAATCCCTTCTGTAGCCTCCTCTCGATCTCCTCCTGCCGCTCTCTTCTCCAATCTCACTTTTCTTTAAAACCACAATAATTTTACCCAGAAAAAAAAAATACAAAACCCAAAACTGTCTTTTCCTCCCTTTTCTTTTCCAGATCCAAAACAAAGAGAAAAAACTTTTGTGTGTGAATAATCTCCTCATAAAAATAATAAATCAAAATAAAGATTCAATAAAGCTCTTTTGCTTTCTTTTCTCAAAAATCCTCTTTTCTTATTGGTCCTTTTCCCAGCTTTTAAAAGCACAACTTATCTACAATTTTAATTAAAATAATTCATTTTCCTTAAGATATTATCTACACAAGATTTGCTAAATTAATATTAATAAAAAAGATAATATTTAATTATCCTCATCAATATTAATTTTAAATAATTATTTACATTTTCAATTAATTAAATCACTTTTTAATTTACAATATATTTAAATTTAACTTTTAACTAACTCACAATTAAATCAAGTAACAATGCAATATTAATTAATTATTTTATAAAATAAGATTAATTAATTAAACACTAACCATAAATTAAATAAATACTCAACAGTCAAACTGCACAATGACAAGGACAACCCTTCAATCATGACACCACAACTTACAACAAGATGACGGACTTGGGACGGAAAACCTAGCTACTATCTCCCAATCGATTACCATTGGTAAATGGACACGCTCAGACCTGTGAAGCCAGGTGGAGTCGATGTCATGTACCTGTCAACCTACAACAAAGAGCATGTCGAACGTGCAATATATATATAATATGATCAAACACACCGTGAAGAGGAAATCTTGGAATTGTAGGGCACTCGCAAGCGAGTGATACAATCCCGTCCCCTTCACCAATACAGTATCACTAACTGACGCATCTAACATCAATGATATGATCAATAGCATAAACATCATTAAATCAAATATCTTCTATGTTAATCCAAAACACACCATAAAGATAACATCAAAATAAAATAACGTTACATCAAAATATAACTTTCACATCATTTAACAATTGCAATCAAAAGCAACCAAGTTCCAAAGTCACATCATAAGCATAACAAAGCATTACCAAGAAAACACTTTCAATCCAAATATCCAAAACGGAGGGGTGTTACAAAAGAGGTGCAATGGTTATGCTGATACAAAAATTAGTCTTTGTTTGTGTATATAATTATGAAATACAGTCTTCAAATACATACAATATTTGTATACAACATTTGAAAAATGTTTATATTACATATTTGGTTACAATCAATTTTGTTTGGATTGCAATTGACAATTTCCCTTGGTTTCAACCAATCTATCTATTTGAAAAGCTCTATAGAAAGCATATTCTACACTCTTTTGGTTGAAATTTCAATGAGGCTCTAAGTAGAGGTATTTATGCCCAAATCCATATCAAAAAATTACATGTATCATCAACAATTGTGTATACCTTTGCCATTTTTTTTTAGTTTAGTGCTTATTTTTAAAATCTACTCTATCTTGGATAATGGAATTATATTCAATCCTCCAAACTAATTATGTCAAGAAACATTTTTTGTTAATGCAATTATATTCAATGAAACACGTATGTTCTATTAGTGTTATGATTCAATTATAACCTTAATTGAATCATAACACTAATAAAACATATGTGTTTAACTAAAATCTATTGTTTTAGGGTTAGGGTTAGAGTTCAATTAGGGTTAGAGTTAAGTTGGAGTTTGATTAGTGTTATGATTCAATTAAGGTTGTAATTTAATTAAGGCCAAAGTTTAATTATGGTAACAATAAAGGTTAGAGTTACAATTCAATAAGGGAATGTAAACATGGAATCGGGCTTTGATTTGAGCTTCAAATACAAATAGGGTTAGGATATCTCTCCACATTTCTATATATTCTAGTTAAATGTGTAATTTTAAGTCTTACTAAAGGTTTTATTCTAGAAAAATATAGCAACTTAAATAGATATTTTTTTATAATAAATGCACATGTAAAATCAATTTAAAATTATAAAATTAAATACAAAAATATATATAATAAATTTATATTAAAAAAATAATGTGATTAAGAATTACATTTACACATAAGTTTATCATATGAAAAAATTATATAACTTTATGATTATTCAATTATGACTTAGTTAGGATTATGATTATAATTGGGTTATGATTATGGTAATGGCTTAGTTAGGATTAGGGTTCAATTCAATTAGGATAAGAATTCAATTAAGATTAAGGATAGATTAAGATTAGGGTTAAGGTTAGGGTTATAGGAGAAAGCCTTGGGTAAAGGTTAGGATTAGAGTTGGGGTTAGGGTTAGGACACAACTAGAGTTAGGGTTAGGTTTCAACTAGGGTTAGAGACAATTAGGATTAGGGATAGGATTAATTTTAGGATACGGTAAGGGTTCAATAAGGTTTGTGTTCTAAGAAGGGTTAGGGTTAGGGTTCAATTAGTATTATAGTTATAATTAGGCTCATAATTAGAATTAAGGTTAGTATTAAAATTATCATCATGAATAGAGTTATAATTAAGTCTAGGGTTAGAATTAGAATTAGGGTTACATTTAAGGCTAAGATTAAAATTCAATTAGGGTTAGTTAGGGTCATAACCAATTAACAACCTTACAAGAGTGAAAGGAGAGAAATATAATTATTAATCTTAGGTCTTTATGTTGGATAATTCCAAGATCATAGAGCTTGAATTGATAACCTTCCACAAGCGAAATGATGAAAATAATAGTATTTCTATCAATATGATATCATGTTCGTAAATTTTTACTTGTAATAGATTATCAATTTGATCTCTTTGGTCTTGGCATTCTCCAACATGGTATCAGGGCATTGAACTGCACTAGTTTTTTCTTTATTTTTTAGTGGATCAATATTTTAGCCCTATCATTGAAGCATTGTAAAGACATTTTGAAAATTAGGTATTGATTTATTTATTTTTAATAAGTTATTATTTTAAAACACTACTGCATGCATACTTTTGTAGTAATGTTTTGTTGAAGGTATTTTATTTTTGCAACAAATTTGCATCTTCTACACATCAAACAGAAAAATGATTTTGGGTTTTGTTCACAACAACTAAAAAAACCTCAGTAAACTTAATATAGGTGTGAATAGTTCAATCCTAGAAAGGTGATTAGCTAACTAGGTATGATAATGACTCTATTTGCACTAATAACCCCCCTTAAGTGCAAATTAAGGAGTAATGCATGCACTAATAATGAGTCTCAACTACAAGGCTATGTTAGGTACTCATGTAAAAATATCACATAAAGTGGAGTAAAGGAGAAAAACCCAATGGAAAATTTCAACCCTTCTCCAAAAGAGAAATGATGCAAATACAATAAAATGTACAAGTGAAGAAAATAAGACTCGTGATGACCCAAAGAATGTAAAAATCAAGAGCATGAAACAAACTTCCACAAGTGAACAAAATAAACACAATAGTATGCCTATCAATATATAAAAAGAAGTGTATAATACAATGAGAAAGCCTTACATATGTAAGAAAGGTAGTGTAGCATCATAAATTGTCACCCCTAACAATTTTACACTAGGTTTAGCTCCCCCTTATGTACAGGTGAACCTAATTATGCTCATAATTTTTGGGTTGTTTTGTAATTATTTTTGGAAAATAAAAATAAAATTGGGAATTAATATTTGATATTCATTTAATGATAGCAAAAGCCCCAAAATAGGTTTGGACTAAGATGGTATTGCCCTTTTCTAGCCTATTTTGTCCCAATTTTAAATATTTTATTGTCAACATTTTAATATTCACAAATCTGGTCAATGGAAGAGCTCCGAGCATGAAACACTCCTAATGGGAATTTTTTGAAATTTTATTTCACAAAGGTGCCATGGCGAGGGTTTCTAGATGGAAGGGCTTGGCAAAAGACTACATACTAATCAGGAAATCATAAACAACCAAGACAATTCAAGGGTTGGGGTTATGTAAGCCCTTCTCCAAGGATATGGAATAACAGGAAGGGTTTGACAGGCCGGAAAAGGCATGTATTCTATTTATTCATAACAACATTAAAAGTACAAATTATATAAATTTTCTTTTTAATTAGTTTTTTATTACTATAACTTTAATGTGTATGAGTTAGATTAAATAAATAGCTAAATATGAATATATAGTTGCTAAATATTTGAATTTTTTTTAGTAAAATGTTTTATTGAAATATATTTATTTTTTTATCAAAATTGAATGAAATATAACTACATCATGAATAAAAATTGAAGTAACGAAGAGTAAAGTTTAAAGGAGCAAAAAATTGGAGACATAGATGGCACAAATAAATTTTTAAAATTGTGTGCACAAAAGACAAGAAGGGCTAGGAAATGTGCAATGAATGACCTACCTTTTGAAACGTGTAGGAATGGAAATAGGTGTAAATGCTATTGATTTGGGGAATAGAGAATGATACCAAAAAGAAAAAAATGAAATTTTAAGGATTGGCAAATACCCATGAGAAATAAAATTTGCATATGTGAAGCAATTCAAATTTTAAAAAATTTAAAACCCTAAGAGTAATTGATGGTATTCAAGTAGTAATGGATGGTGGGAGAGTTGAGAAGCAAGTTCAAGCACTAAATTATTATGCCTTAATTAGCTAATTCCCTAGTAAATAGTTTACAAATGAGGTTACTAAGTTATATGCTAGAAAAGAATGTTTTTTATATGCCCTCATTTTTTATATGAATTATAAAAATAATCTAGTGAAGAAGGTGTGCTTCATGAAAATAATATCAAATAATTTTGAAATAGACAATGAATTATAGCATCTACAACATAAAATTGTAGATGGTATTTGTCAAGTGGTAATAGATAGTTGTAGAGTTGATGATCAAGTTTGAGTCCTAAATTACTATGCCTAAGTCAAACACTTCACAAGTAAATAGTTGGTGGATAAGATTACTAGGTTGGGGTTGAGAGAAAATTAGTCCCCATATGCTCTCATTTTTATCCTACTAGAAGAATTATTGATTATCATCCTTAGATATTGTATCAAAATAGCTAAATCTATTCTCTCCTTCTAAGAAGATTTATGATTTTAAATTGTTAAGCCTTGGTTTCCTCATTATAAAAGTTTAAAGAAAATTCCAAATAAGTATAATATTTTAATTCCCTTGTATGGTTTCCCTATGGAATCTTGGGACAAAGGGTTTTTGGAAAAAAAATGTAAATATTTGGGAGATCTAAAATAAATTTATATAGAGGACATAAGATAGATCCTATAATTTCTATGTAAGGATAAAAGTGACTAGATAGTTATATTTTTTATTCCAAAGTATACATTGCGTACGCCTATATGGTTTTTTTAAGAGTTAGAATATGAATGTGTGCCCTTTAGATCTTAATTGTTGCATTAGATAAGTCACATAGCTGTAAATTTCTATCAATATAACAATACACATATTTTTATGTGAATATTTGCATAAAAAGGAGAGAAAAATTTGTGTTGGAAGGAAAAGAAATTTTCATAAGTTAGCGAGGACTTCAGATTTCAAAGGCACCACCAATATTTTTAGAAAAAATATTTGATCCCACTACTTGATGACATTATTGTAGAAATAAACCTCTATTCATATTAATGAATGAGAATTGGATTATTGGAGAAGAAGGAGATTTAGCTACTTCTTGTTATGAAGAAGTTCTAAAAATATTTTTTTTTAATAAATCATACAAATGAAATCCAAATGATTAAAAAAAACACTATATCTTATAAAGGCCTATATCTCATTTTCTCAAAATAAATCTATAAGAAATTAGCTAATTTGTAGCATTGAGAGTTAATTTGTTATAAACACTAATTCTATAATGAATCACTTATTTCTACTATAATTCATTTAAATTTCAAATTGTGGAAACTTCAAAGTAGTATAGAAGTACCCTCCAAACTCGAGAAATAAATCATCTAGATTTGAGAGATATGTGCTTCTCAAATAAATTTGGCAATTACCTAATTATACTTAAATTTTCCTTTAAAACTTGGATTGTATATGCTTCAATATGTACTTAAAAAACCCTCCAAAAGTCAAGAAAAAATCACCAAAATATGAGACATGTGAACTTCCCAAAATGATCTCCAAAATTGAAAAATATGCCTTACCTTCATATAGCCAAAATCATGCTATGGTGCCACTTGTAATGAAATTTTTTTCCCAATAATAATAATAGGAAATATTTTACAATTAATTGATAATAATATTCCACTCCAAGGGGACACCTCCAATATTATTCAAAAAGAACACAATACTTCACATGATGATAATAGTTATCAACTGGCCCCTATATATACCATAGCTAACTTGGATACACAATCATAACTCATATGATTACCTTAATACTGTATATATAATATTATTATAATAGTTATAGAACTTTTAAAAGTTAAACAAACCACAAGTTGACTACTCATAACTCAATACACATTATAGGGTTAGGGTCATAACCAATTAACAACCTTACAAGAGTGAAAGGAGAGAAATATAATTATTAATCTTAGGTCTTTTATGTTGGATAATGCCAAGATCACAACAACTAAAAAACCTAATGTAAACTTAAGATAGGTGTGAATAGGTCAATCCTAGAAAGGTAATTAGCTAACTAGGTATGATAATGACTCTATTTGCACTAACAACACCCCTTAAGTGAAAATTAGGGAGTAATGTATGCACTAATAATGAGTCTCAACTGCAAGGCCATGTTAGTTACTCATGTAAAAATATCTCATAAAGTGGAGTAAAGTAGAAAAACCTGGTGGGAAATTTCAACCCCATTCCAAAAGAGAAATGATGCAAATACAATAAAATGTACAAGTGAGGAAAATAGGAGGACTCATGATGACCCAAAGAATGTCAAAATCAAGAGCATGAAACAAACTTCCACAATTAAACAAAATAAACACAATAGTATGTCTATCAATATATAAAAAGAAGAGTGTATAATACAATGAGAAAGCCTTCAATATATAACAAAGGTAGTGTAGCATCATAAATTGTCACCCCTAACAATTTCACACTAGATTTAGCTCCCCTTATGTACCTAACTAAATTATGCTCATAACTTTTGGGTTGTTTTGTTATTATTTTTGGAAAATAAAAATAAAATTGGGAATTAATATTTAATATTCATTTGATGATAGCAAAAGCCCCAAAATAGGTTTGGACTAAGGTGGTATTGCCCTTGTCTAGCCTATTTTGGCCCAATTTTGAATATGTTATTGTCAACATTTTAACATTCACAAATCTGGTCAATGGGAGAGCTCCAAGCATGAAACACTCCTAATGGGAATTTTCCAAAATTTTATTTCACCCAGGTGCCATGGCGAGGGTTTCTAGATGGAAGGGCTTGGAAGAAGACTACATACTGATAAAAAAAAAACCCTAATTATACAATAAATTACCTAATTATACTTTAATTTCTTTAAATTTTGGATTGTAGATGCTTCAATATGTTCTTAAAAAACCCTCCAAAACTCGAGAAAAAATCACCAAAATATGAGATATGTGAACTTCCCAAAATGACCTCCAAAATTGAAAAATATGCCTTACCTCCATAGTGCCAAAATCATTCTCTGATGCCACTTGTAATGAAATTATTTTCCCAATAATAATAATAGGAAATATTTTACAATTAATTGATAATAATATTCCACTTCAAGGGGGTACTTCCAATATTATTCAAAAAGAACACAATACTTCACATGGTGATAATAGCTATCAACTAGCCCCTATATATATACCATAGCTAACTTGGATAAACAATTATAACTCATAGGATTACCTTAATACATATATACTATTATTATAATAGTTATAGAACTTTTAAAAGTTAAACAAACCACAAGTTGACTACTCATAACTCAATACACATTATAGGGTTAGGGTCATAACTAATTAACAACCTTACAAGAGTGAAAAGAGAGAAATATAATTATTAATCTTAGGTCTTTTATGTTAGATAATACCAAGATCATAGAGCTCAAATTGATAACCTTCCACAAGTGAAATGTTGAAAATAATAGTATGTCTACCAATATGATATCGTGTTCATAAATTTTTACTTGTGAAAGATTATCAATTTGAGCTCTTTGGTCTTGGAATTCTCCAACATGGTATCAAAGCATTGAATTGCAATAGTTTTTTCTTGATTTTTTAGTGGATCAAGCTTTTAGCAAGCTATCATTGAAGCATTGTAAATAAATTCTAATAATTAGGTATTGACTTGTTTATTTTTAATAAGTTATTATTATAAAACACTACCTCATTAATACTTTTGTAGTCATTTTTTCTTGACGGTATTTTATTTTTGCATTAAATTTGTATCTTCTACACATTAGACAAAAAATTATTTCTAGGTTATTCATAACAACTAAAAAAAAATTAAACTTAAGCTAGGTGTGAATAGGTAAATCCTAGAAGGGTGGTAAGCTAACTAGGTATGATAATGAATATTTACACTAAAAATCCCCCTTAGCTACAACTTAGGGAGTAATGTATGCACTAATAATGAGTCCCAACTACAAGGCCATGTTAAGTACTCATGTAAAAATACATCATAAAGTGGAGTAAAGGAGAAAAAACCAATGAGAAATTTCAACCCCTCTCCAAAAGAGAAATTATGAAAATATAGTAAAATGTACAAGTGAAGAAAATAGGACTTGTGATAACCCAAAGAATGTCAAAATCAAGAGCATGAAACAAACTTCCACAAGTGAACAAAATAAACACAACAGTATGTCTATCAATATATAAAAAGAAGAGTGTATAATACAATGAGAAAGACTTGCATATATAGGCAAGGTAGTGTAGCATCATAAATTGTCACCACTAACAATTTCAAACCAAGTTTAGCTCCCCCTTATGTACCTGAACCTAATTATGCTCATAATTTTTGAGCTATTTTGTTATTATTTTTAGAAAATAAAATAAAACTAGGAATTAATATTTAATATTCATTTAATGATAGCAAAAACCCCAAAATAGGTCTGGCCTAAGGTGGTACTACCCTTGTCTAGCCTATTTTGCCCCAATTTTGAATATGTTATTGTCAACATTTTAACATTCACAAATCTAGTCAATGGGAGAGATCCAAGCATAAAACACTCCTAATGGGATTTTTTCAAAAATTTATTTCACAGAGGCGCCATGGCGAGGGTTTCCAAATGGAAAGGCTTGGAAGAAGACTACATACTGAGAGTTAATTTGTTATAAACCCTAATTCTACAATAAATCACTTATTTCTACTATAATTCATTTAAATTTCAAATTGTAGAAACTTTAATGTATTATAGAAGTAACCTCCAAACTTAAGAAATAAATCATCTAGAATTGAGAGATATGTGTTTCTCAAATAAATTTGGAAAAACCCTAATTATACAATAAATTATCTAATTATACTTTAATTTTCTTTTAAAACTTGGATTGTAGATGCTTCAATATGTACTTAAAAATCCCTCAAAAACTTGAGAAAAATTCACCAAATATGAGATATGTGAACTTCCCAAAATGACCTCCAAAATTGAAAAATATGCCTTACCTTCATAGTGCCAAAATCATGCTATGATGTCACTTGTAATGAAATTTTTTTCCCAATAATAATAATAGGAAATATTTTACAATTAATTGATAATAGTATTTCACTTCAAGGGGACACCACTAATATTATTCAAAAATAACACAATACTTCACATGATGATAATAGCTATCAATTGGCCCCTATATATACCATAGCTAACTTGGATACACAATTATAACTTATAGGATGACCTTAATACATATATAATATTATTATCATAGTTGTATAACTTTTAAAAGTTAAACAAGACACAAGTTGACTACTCATAACTCAATACACATTATAGGGTTAGGGTTATAACCAATTAACAACCGTACAAGAGTGAAAGGAGAGAAATATAATTTTATGTTGGAGAATTTCAAGATCATGGAGCTCAAATTGATAACCTTCCATAAGTGAAATGATGAAAATAATAATATGTCTATCAATATGATATTGTGTTCATAAATTTTTACTTGTGAAAGGTTATCAATTTGAGCTCTTTGATTTTGGAATTCTCCAACATGGTATTAGAGCATTGAATTGCAAGTTTTTTCTTAATTTTTTAGTGGATCAAGCTTTCATCCCTATCATTGAAGTATTGTAGAGACCTTCTAAAAATTGGATATTTACTTATTTATTTTTAGTAAGTTATTATTTTAAAACACTTATGCACGCATACTTTTGTAGCCATTTTTTGTTGAAGGTATTTTATTTTATCATCAAATTTTCATCTTCTGCACATCAAATAGAAAAAAAAATTTGGGTTTTGTTCACAACAACTAAAAAACCTAAATAAACTTAACATAGGTGTGAATAGGTCAATCCTAGAAAGGTTATTAGCTAAGTAGGTATGATAATGACTCTATTTGCACTAACAACCCCCCTTAAGTGAAAATTAGGGAGTAACATATGCACTAATAATGAGTCTCAACTACAAGGCCATGATAGGTACTCATGTAAAAATATTTCATAAAGTGGAGTAAAGGAGAGAAACCCAATGGGAAATTCCAACCCCTCTCCATAAGATAAATGATACAAATACAATAAAATGTATGAGTGAAGAAAAAAGGACTCGTGATGACCCAAAGAATGTCAAAATCAAGAGCATGAAACCAAATTCCACAACTGAACAAAATAAGTACAATAATATTTCTATCAATATACAAAAAGAAGAGTGTATAATGCAATGAGAAAGCCTTGCATATAGGTAAGGTAGTTTAGCATCATAAATTGTCACCCCTAACAATTTCCCATTTGGTTTAGCTCCCCATTATGTGCCTAAACCTAATTATTCTTATAATTTTTGGTTCGCTTTGTTATTGTTTCTGGAGAATAAAAATATTGGGAATAATATAATTTAATATTTGTTTAATGGAAGAAAAAGCCCCAAAATAGGTCTGGACTAGGGTGGTACTGCCCTTGTCTAGCCTATTTTCACACAATTTTAAATATGTTATTGTTGATATTTTAACATTCACAAATCTGGTCAATGGGAGAGCTTTGAGCATGAAATGCCCCTAGTGGGCATTTTTCAAAATTTTATCATAGAGGCACCATGGCAAGGGTTTCCAAATGGCAGGGCTTGGTAGAAGACTACATACTAGACATAAAATCATCAATAGCTAATACAATTCTAGTGTTGGGGTTATGCAAGCCCTTCTTCAAGGATATGGAATAGCGAAAAGGGTTTTATGAGCTAGCAAAAGCCTGTATTCTATCGTCAACAATTAGTTCAACTCAAAATTTGAAGGCCACAAGCACTCTCTCAAAGAAATTGGAAGGTGGGAAGGGCCTTGCAACCTTTCCTAATCATATATCCATCTCAAAACAATTCCATCTAGTGCCCTCTTTAATCCTCCTCTACCAAGGAAACTGTAGTTTCAAAAACCCACTCAAAAACTTGTCAAGTGACATAATAAGGAGAACTCACAACCCTACTTTCAACAAAATGGCATGAACTGGAGACGGTTACGGGACATAATAACCCGACCAAAATAACACTGGACAAAATAACCCAGTCACAATAACCCAGGGACAAAATAACCCGGGGTCATAATAACCCAAGCCAAAATAACATGTGGTCAGAATAACCCATGGACAAAATATCCCCATAAGAATATAGAGAAAGTAAAACAAAATTTACAAATTACATGTATGTTGCTAAAAAAACTTTATTATTCAAATTTTCAATTAAAGTGTCAAATTATGAGTGATGCCTCTTACATAATCTAAAATGTTATGGTTGGCATAACCATCAACCGATCTTTTTAGTCTTTCTTTGAGTTCACGGTATTTTTTCCTGCTTGGTTGCCCAATGTATCCAACCATATATTTCTCTATTCTATTCTCTTGGAGACTCTATTCTTTTTTCACCACTTTGATGAATTTCCAGACTGAGCTATGCGATGCTTGAAGCAATTCACTAAATCCTTTGTGCCATCTCTCAATAGTATTATTGGTTATGGGAAGATAGTCTTAAGTAGTTGAATAGAAATTTCACATTGTTATTGGAAACTTGGGTGATCGTTTGTTGCCTCTTCTAGTTAGTCTACCAATCCATGTGTCTTCAAAATAATCAACTTATTCCCACGAAATTGCCTTTATTCTTATAATTATTTACCATTTTATAGGTTATTTAAGCATATTAAAGGTGTTTTAAGGCTATTTTAGGGGTATATAATGGATATATGGTCTAAAAATGACTTAAATAGCCTCTATGGTGCCTCACAATCATATTTATAATTTATTTTATGTCATTTCTAGTTTACTAGCTTGATCTAAAATGACCATGGGTTATTCTGTCCATGGGTTATTTTAACCACGGGTTATTCTGTCCATGGGTTATTATGACCCTAGGTTATTTTGTCCTTGGGTTATTTTGGTCAGGTTATTTTGTCCAGGGTTATTTTGGCCGGTTATTATGTCCTAATACCACTAGAGACCTCAGCTACAACAAAAGGATGTGAACTTACTAGCTAAGTAATGCACAAGGGCCCAAGAAAGCAAAAAAATCTTAGGAGGCATCATGCAGGTGGCATTCTCAGAAGAACACCTCAACTTCCAAATCAAGGAGCTTTGTGAAAAAAGCTATTACTGGTAAGTTTTTGAATCTTAACCCTACCAAAAATATTTTGACTAAATGGGTTGATGACCATGGGTGGAAGCTAATGAAGTTATTACATAAATAAGGGTAAGGGGTTTTTTATTGCTATTTTTTCCTTAAAGCAAACAAGGGATGATGTATTCAAAGCGAAGACATGGTTCTTGCAAAGTGCGGGACTATATATTCAACCCTGGATCCCCAAATTTAACCCTTCATATACAGTGATAAAGTTTGTGCCATTTTGGGTGCAAATGTCAGCTCTTCCACTTGAATATAGAGATCTTCAAATAGTAGAAATCTTGGGCAATCAAATGAGTATCTTCATAAAGCTTGATAAGACTTTTTTTGACAACATCGAAGCTCTGATTACATTTTTTGTTTTACTAGACACCACTAAACCTCTCCCACATGCTTTTCAAATTCGTTCTAGGAATGGGACTATGGACACAGAAAATGTACCGATTAGTCCTATGCACTTGATCTTGATTACTAACACTACTTCATCCTTAATCTCCTTTGCTAGTCACTTAATTGAATAATCTTTATTTGATTAAATTCATCACATTTCATCCCTTAATTAAATAAATCAAGTTTATCTAATTAAGTCATCATCTCTTGTTAATTAAATAAATCAATTTTATTTAATTAATCCGATAGTTTCTATTTAATTAAATAATTCATTTTATTTGATTAAATCTCTAAACTCATTCTATTAAATTAAATAAATTAATCTTTATTTGATTTAATCTAACATCATCCCTCTTTAATTAAATAAATAAAAATATTATTTAATTAAATCTTAAATCATATTCCTCTCATTTTGACTTAAATAAATCCAAAAATCTAAGTCAAAATGGTCAAATCAACTAAATCTCCTTTAAAAATTAATCAAATTTCAATTAATCTTAATCTTAATCACCTAAATCCTTTAGCTTTTGCAACTTGCTCATGAAAATCATTTTAAATCATTTATTAAATATTCAATTACTTTCGAAAAGGCATCAATGTTGGAATATTCTCCAAATTTGAAAAATCCCTTCAAAAGGGTTTGTACATCCAACAAGGCATTTAACCCTTTTACATGTCCTTTTGCCTTGAGCCAAGTGGCATTAACTTCATTTTCTCCTGCCTCCAACATGTCATTTCATCAATTTTGAAATTCCACCTAATTGCATTTAATTGCACAATGACCAAAATGTGCTCCACCTTTGTCCACTCACATGTTAACAAGTGGCACTTGGTCATTGGTTGGTGTTTTATCCCACATTCATCCATTTTGCCTCATTCCCCATCACTCTCATATATAAATAAGAGGCTCTCATTTGGATTTTGGATCCACAACTTCATGCAAAGTCATAATCTTCATATTTTGAATTTGCTCATCCATTATTCATCCATTTTCAAGTTTTATAGCTAGGTTATACAAAAATTTCTCTAAGGAAGCATCAAATCTACATCAAGTCATCACAAAGCTTACAAGGGACTGGGAAAGGGCCATTTTCCACATCAAAATGGCACCAATTCCCCCATGGGATTAAGAGTTTGCTTGCATTAGATAGGATTTTATTGTTTTCATTTATAGTCTCCATTTACATTGATTATTTTGTGCATTCCAAATGAATTTCATGGGAAATCTTGTTTCTAACTTGCATAATGGACTAATTTGGTGTTTTTTCTTTTTGTTTGTGTAGGTCTAGGATCGAGGTTCACATTTTGGCACTAGGAGGACCAATCTGAAGATATTAACATGTGTTTTGAGAAAATTTCATTATTTTCTTGACATTTTGTGCCTTTAGGAAACTATGACGCTATCAGTCCAACAATGCCATATAGTGATGCTACTAGTCCAGCAGTGCCATACAACAACACTACAAACTCCAAACTTTGTCGTTGAGGTCTTCATGCCTAGAAATTTGAATTTATAAACTACGACGCTTGACTCATTTTCCAAATGACCAGTTAGCTAAACTCTAAACTGCATTGTTTACCAAAATAGCGTCGCACTTGTGCTCACTAGTTTTGCTACAGAGTTCCACTGTCAATCCTAGCGGTGCCATATAGCATCGCTTATCTTTTCAAACTACGTCACATCTATAGGTTGCGTAGATGGAGTTGGTTTCAACCAGTTTTTGTAGGTAGGATTGATCAAAGGTGAAGGGAGGAAGCAAAGATGAAGGCTTCCATGATACCATCATTTCATTGTATTGAGTGTTTTTAAACACTTCAAGGAGAAATTATAATCCCTCTTCTAAAGCATTTGTTATCTTTCACGCTTTTCGAACTCACAAAATTTCATTTGGGCTCTAAAAAGAATAATAAAAAAGGATTAAAAAGAACCTTAGGAAACTTACTAGATTTTGTCTAAGGTTTAACAATTGAACAAACAACTTTCACTTTTCCTTTTGGTGCTTTGAGAAGAATCCAACTTTTTCTTTGAAGGATTAAAATGAACATGTGCATTTATGTTTTGTAATCACTTATCCAAAGTAATATCATCTAAAAGATGTATGCGATTCTCTTGTGCCTCATGACAATCTTGAGAATCAAAAGGATTTTTGTGATATTAAGTTGTATAAGTGATTTCCTTCACACTTCAATTTGGGATTCTTAAAATTGAAAAAATCTTGCGAGTTTGAGTTAGGTATATCGTGTGTGTTCTTTGTTTCTCAAAAAAGATCAGTTGAACTACAGATGTACTTGCTTGCATTTTTTAATCTTTATAGGGACTTCCTTATGGGAAAAAGTAATCACCCAAGGGAATGACCCAACCTGGAACATGCTAAATCCAAGCGACTTCCAATTGGTATATAAGTGTGGGTACTTGAGGAAAGTTCAAGTATCACGAGGATTATTCTGACAAGAAGGGAAAAAATGGTCTCTTACTACATGGATGATCCCCCACGAACAGAATGCCTACACTAGAACTCTTTGTCTAAAAAGACCAAAATCCCTAAACTATTTGTTGGTGCAAGAACGGTCATTCTAAAGCCGCCCCACATTTTTACGGCTTTTAGTAGAGATGAGAAGTATGCCATGGGAATTTCATGGGTACTAATGCTTGGCTAACCTGAGAAGTGTGTGTCATGGAGGGGAGCCTGTGTGGTCAAGCATCTAATCATCCGCTAAGAGTAGGCGTAGCAAGATTTATCCAAGTGGGGATTCAACAAATATTGTCTCAATATCCATAGGGTTGTGCATGTTCTTGGAATCAAAACACTTTGCTTGAGCTTAAAACATTGGAAAACAAACATTCAACATCATCAAATTTCAAACCCTTTAGGAAGCAAATACCATTGATGAAATCCAAGTGTTAGTGCTTGTCCTAGGGATTCTATTCTATCCTTAGAGGCTTCTAGGAATTTGGATTTACATCTCAATTTTCTCACTAAGTCAAAAATAGGGAACTTTTTCCTTAAGTTCCTTGATTCCACATAATGGACTTTGTGGGATGAAAAGAAATTGGGACATTAGATGATTTGATTTAGGATCTAAGATGATTGCTTTAAGAAAGCATATCAATTACAGTTCCAAACTCCAAATTACTAAACTGAAATTAACAACACATAATTAAATGAACAAAATCAAGATTTAGAATGAGACGAGAAAGATAGAACACAAACAAATTGATAATAGAGTTCATCATAAGAAATACTACATCTTCGGGCCCCTCTCCAAAGAGTAGACTGATTCGATTAAAATCTTCAAAAATTTGGCATTACAATAGTTTACAAGCTCTTCCCTTCAAGCATGATAGAATTCCAGCATTCTCCCAACGTATAGGAACAACAAATTATCTCTCCAAAATGCTCTAAGTCTCCAACACTTGAATAATTCCCAATGAATCCTCAAGCCTCTAAACCCCCCTTTTTATATTGAAAATTTAATCAATTTGGTTACTAACCAGTTGATTTTACAAAACAACCTTATCTCTCCATTTTTACAAATACAACTTAAAAATCCCCCTTATTTACACAAAAATCTTCAAATCTCTCATTTTACATTATTTTTAAAAAACATATAAAATCCCTAAGCCCCTTAATTTTTGTCATATCCAGGATTATATTGTTTACGGGAGTTTGTTTGTTTCATCCTTTTAGAGGACTTTGTTTTAAATTTGGGCTTATTAATTATTACTTACCACCCATTAATTTAGTGGTTATTTTTAAGGGGAATATTTTAGTTTTTTTGTTTTACTTGTTTTACCAAGTAAAGCCCACCTTTTCCTCCTTAAAATTTTCCCCAAGTAAGCATGCACATGGGAGGTAGGTGTGGGTTTTGTTTTCCTTGTTCTAAGGCTTAGCATTAGGTGTGTTTTTTTTATATTATTATTATTATTATTATTATTATTATTCATCTAGATTTTTCCACATGTCATCATGTGATTGGGTGATGATGATGATTGGATGCTAATCATACCATGCTGATGTCAGCAAAGTCAACCCAACTTTGACTGCTCATATCTCATGCAAACGGACTCTAATTCGTGTGAAACAAACATCGTGAGAAAGCTTATGATGAGATCTTCACATTGATGCAAGTCTTGATCACTTTTGACAATGTCAATTTTTGGCCCTTTTTTTCTTTGACTTGGGTCCTAGGTTGACCAAGGTTTGACCAAGCATATCTTGAACTCTGTAGCTTTGTTTGACTCTAGTCAAGTTGTGTTGGAGTCAAAATTTCACCCTCTTTTTGATGACGCCAATTTTGAAGATAAAAGAGAAACTTCAATTTTTGGTGAAGATCCTCTAGATCATTCCTCCCCACTGAAGAGCTTTTGGACCTCTGAAAGTTGGTTACTTAGAAATTAAGTGAGGGTAAAGTTCCCTCACTTTACCAATCTCCATCCATTTTTCCTTGCTTGGATTCATCCCCTTTAGTCCCACTCTGAGGTACTCAACTGCTCCTCTTCATGAAGTCTTGGTTTTCCTATCTAGGATGACATCTTCAGGAAACTCTAACATGTACTCTGGTGAAAGATGATCAACTGATGGAACCCGAATGTTTGTCTCCTTGTCTAATATCATCAGAGGTTCATACAACTTCATATTCTCAACATTGACAATTGAATAGATATGCATGTATGAAGGAAGATTAAGGCGGAAGGCATTGGTTCCAATCTTTTCCAAGATCTCAAAGGGACAATACTGAATCGGCTTGAGCTTCCTTCCTTCACCTTGCATTCTTTCCTTGCTAATGTGTAACCAAACGTGGTTACCGACTTGAAAATGATGATTGGTGTGATGTTTATCATGTTGAGCCTTGTATTTGGCTTGGGTCTTTTCCAATTGTGCCTCTACTGCCTGATAGATGGCTTGGACTTTTTGGATGAACTTCAAAGCCTTCTTTGAATCATGACATCCATCTTCAACATCATCTTTCCCAAAACAAAAATCCATCAGAGTCTTAGGCACATAACCGAAACAAGTCTCGAAAGGAGACCTCTTTGTAGAAGAGTGTGTTGCATGGTTGTAAGCATGTTGCACAAAATGAAGACTCTCATCCCACAACTTATGATGTTTTCTATAGTAGCCTCTGAGTAGATGCGCAACTGTCTCATTCACTACCTCTGTCTTTCCATCGGTTTTCAGATGGAAGGTTGTACTCTTCTTCAGTCTGGTGTCCATCAGTCCCCACAAAGCTTACCAAAATTCTCCTAGGAATCGAGAATCTTGATCTGATACAATAGAAGTACGTAACCCAAAATGAACCCATACAAATTGGAAGTACATTTGAGTTATCAGTTCAATAGTGACTTGTTTTTTACATGGCATTAAGATACACATCTTGCTGAACCGATCAACTACTACATAAAGATAATCATGACCCTTCCTAGACATAGGTAAACCCCCAACAAAATCCATAGATACACTTTCCCATGGATAGGATGGAACAGGTAATGGTGTGTACAACCCCTATTTTTTGTTACTTGGTTTACTAGTTGCACACATAATACAACCCTTAATGTATTTGGTGACAGTTTCCTACATTTTAGGCCAGTAACAATAATTTTTCAATTGAGTAATTGTTTTACTTACCCCAAAATGTCCTGCAATCAAAGAGGTGTGAGCTTCATAGATTACATGTGCTTGTTCATCTTTTGGAACACATAACTTTTCCAAATGATACAAAATTTTATCCTACACATAGTAATCTTTCTCTTCTATCTTTTTTCCTGTAATTAAAGGTGAATAAATATCCTTAAAGTTTTCATCATTAATATATTGTTCCTAAAAGCTTTCATGCACCATGGAACTACCTTTAAGAATAATCAAAGCATTCATTGCAGGAGGCCTAGAAAGCATATCTGCTACTTTGTTATGGGTACCTTTCTTGCACTTAATTACCAAGTGAAACTATTGTAAAAATCCCATCCATCTAAAATGCCTACTTTGCTATAGTTTAGACTATGAGTGCAAGTACTAAAGTGGTTGGTGATTAGTGTGGATTAAAATTTATTTCCCCATTAAGTAGTGTTTCCATTTTTTAACACTTTGAACTAATGCATAAAGTTCCTTATTATAAGTAGGATAGTTAATAACTGCACCTAAAAAGGTCTCAAAGTGATAGTAGATTGGTTTACCTCCTTGCATTACCACTACTCCCATGGAAAATCCACTTGCATTTGTTTTGATCTCAAATGGCTGATGTAGATCTGGTAAAGCCAAAATTGGTGCAGTGCTCAACTTTTCCTTTAAATTGTTGAAGGCCTTATGCTGTGGACCTCCCCATTGAAAATTTGTCTTCATACTTGTCAACGTGTGCAATGGTGATGCAATGTAGGAGAAGTTTGCAATGAACTTTCTCTAGTACTGGACTGCACCTAAGGAACTTTTGACTTCAGTGACTGTACTTGGCTTAGCCATTTTACAATAACTTTGACCTTTGTAGGGTCTACTTTCAATTGACCATTCCCTACGACATAGCCTAAGTATGCTAGAGATGTCTTTGCAAATTCATATTTAGACATATTTACATAGAGTTTTTCTTTTCTCAATACATCAAAAAATTTCTTTACATGAATTAAATGATCATCCCAAGTTTGACTGAATACAAGAATATCATCTAAATAGACTATGACAAAATCATCAATAAAAGGATGAAATACATCATTCATGACTCTCATAAATGTAGCTGGTGCATTGCAAAGCTCAAAGGGCATGACCAACCACTCATAAAGTCATTGTTTTGTCTTCAATGCAATTTTCCAAATGTTATCTTCTGCAATTTTTATCTGGTGATATCCACTATGCAAGTCTAATTTAGTGAAATAAACTACATTTTTTAATTGATCAAGTAAATCATCAATTCGAGGAAGAGGATACCTATTCTTTACCATTATCTTATTCAAGGCTTGATAGTCAATGCACATTCTCCAAGATCCATCTTTCTTTGGAACCAAAACAATTGGAGAACCACAAGGAGATGTACTAGGATGGATGACTCCTTTTTCAATCAGCTCCTAAACTTGCTTTTTGATTTCCTCATTCTGCAAAATTGATAAATGGTACATGTCGATATTTGGAAGAGGCACATCCTACTGCAACTGGATTTCATGTTGTATCTCTCTCTTAGGTGGCAACCCCTTTGGCTCCTGAAATAAGTCATCATAAGTAGAAACTATTTTTACCATCTCATTTTTACACTTAGGATCACACCCCTTAAATGCTTCATCTTCTTCATCCTCTTTTGGTTTTACAAGCATTAACACAAAGGTCTTACTAGAATGACCAACCTTTTCATCTAACCAACATTAACTAGTGCAAGATTAGTCTTAACTTTGTGTGCACGTACAATGTATCCTATCCCATCCTTAAAAAGTTGATACTTATTCTCCCCCCTATAAAAGATTTCTTTTGTCATATAGATAAGGACTCCCTAATACAAGCCCAAAAATATCCAAAGGAACAACATCTACTTCTACCTCATCAACAAAGTTTGTAGTGATAGAAAATTTCTATTTACATTGTTTTGTTACTTGCAGTTGAGCATCATTGCAAACCCATCCAAGTGGATATGGCTTTGGATGAGGTGTTATAGCTAGATTGAGTTTCTTTACCACCTCTTCAGATATTAAGTTGACTTGAGAACCCGTATAAAAAATGTATCAATCTTAGTGTGCTTAGTTACAACTTGAATATGAAACAATTCATTTTGTTTTTTATCATCTTTAGGAGTAGATACTTTACTTGTATTTACATTTTCATCATAAGAGATAATTATACCTTTCCCTTTACCTTGGACCCCAACAACAACAATTTGAGTTTCATCTCCAGAGTCAGATCCAAGATCTTGTTGAATCACTGTAGCAGTCTTTTTTTTCCTTTATTGCCTCCATATCTTTTTGGCCTCAATTCGGGATGAAGCTTCCAAGACTTTGAATCATCATGCCCCTCTTTCTTGCAATGAGAGCATGTGGGCCTATCACCCTCCTTCTTAACTATAGTTTTCTTCTTCCCTTTGTCTTTATCTTTTTCTTTACCCTTAGACTTCCCCTCAGACTTAGATGGTTTCTTTAAAAAATTATCACTGAAAGTATTTTTACCCCTTGACTCTAAATGAGTAGCTTGGATTGACACTTCATCCAAATTATTAGGACTCAACATTAGAATAGTATGCCTTAGGTAAGAATGCAAACCACCTATGTACTTGAGTAATGTATCCTGAGTATACAATGGAACATTTAAAGCAATAGCTAATTTTCTAAACTCATGAGTGTAATCTTGGACAGACTGGCCCTTACCTTGCCTAAGGTTTTCCAATTCATTGTTAATTGTTCTTATAACCTAAAGGATAAAACTATTTTTTAAGGGAAGCAATAAATTCCATCCAAGTCATATTGACCTTACCATGGCGAGCAATTTCCTCCCAATTCCTACTCTCCCACTAGGTGAGATTTGCACCTCCCACCGGAGAGTGGCTAACTAGATCATAGAAGCATCTTCTGTTAGGCCTTGAATCCTACAGTACACTTCTACCTCTTGGATCCAATCATCTAACTTTTCAGCATTCAACTCACCACAATACTTAGGCAATTCAAATTTTACATCAAGTTTAAGAATAGGCTTAGACTTGCTTTTGAAAGGATTAACATTAGTAGAAGAGGAAGAAGAACAAGGGGAAGATGGAGGAGATGGAGCTTTTGGATATTTTCCTCCTTTGTCCTTTTGATCTTCCTTCTTTTCTCGCTTCGAAGAATCTCCCTTTTTGTGCTTCTTATTTTCTTCCCACAGCGCTTCCACCATTTCCTTCATGTCAAGAAAGGCTCGCTAAAAATTCTTGTCATCAAGCTCTTGCTCAGTGCTTTTAATAGCTTCAGTTTTTTCCATTGTTGGTGAAGTCTTTCGTTTGCCAACCTCAATATTGTATTCTTCAAGTTTGCCTTCACCTCTTCAAAGCTTGGAGCTCGTTAGCATTTGATTCTGCAATACTAGTCAAAACACAACTCTGATACCAATTTGATATAATTTAGGATCTAAGATGATTGCTTTAAGAATGCATATCAATTACAGTTCCAAACTCCAAATTACTAAACTAAAATTAAAAACACATAATTAAATGAATAAAATTAGAATTCAGAATGAGACGAGAAAGAGAGAATGCAAATAAATTAATAATGGAGTTCATCGTAAGAACAACTATGTCTCTAGGCCCCTCTCCAAAGAGTAGACCAATCCAATTAAAATCTTCAAAAATTCAGCATTACAACAGTTTGCAAGCTCTTCCCTTCAAGCACGATGGAATTCCAACATTCTCCCAATGTACAAGAACAACAAATTATCTCTCCAAAATGCTCTAAGTCTCCAACACCTGAATAATTCCCAATGAATCCTCAAGCCTCTAAACCCCCCTTTTTATATTGAAAATTTAATCAATTTGGTTACTAACCAATTGATTTTACAAAACAACCTTATCTCTCCATTTTTACAAATACAACTTAAAAATCCCCCTTATTTACACAAAAATCTTCAAATCTCCCATTTTACATTATTTTTAAAAAACATATAAAATCCCTAAGCCCCTTAATTTTTGTCATATCCGGGATTATATTGTTTATGGGAGTTTGTTTGTTTCATCCTTTTAGAGGACTTTGTTTTAAATTTGGGCTTATTAATTATTACTTACCACCCATTAATTTAGTGGTTGAAATTATATATTTTTAAGGGGAATATTTTAGTTTTTTTTTGTTTTACTTGTTTTACCAAGTAAAGCCCACCTTTTCCTCTTTAAAATTTTCCCCAAGTAAGCATGCACGTGGGAGGTAGGTGTGGGTTTTGTTTTCCTTGTTTTAAGGCTTATTTTAGCCTTGTTTTAAGGCTTAGGATTAGGTGCCTTTTTTTTTATATTATTATTATTTATTTATTTTATTCATCCATATTTTTCCACATGTCATCATGTGATTGGTTG
>VDFB02378033.1:0-14633 GCA_007258455.2 Sequoia sempervirens
CATCCATCATTCCATAGCTATAATACAATCCTTTGCATGAATCCTTAACCCCCTTCTACACAAAAGGATGCAAGCATCGATAATCATGATAATCATAATTATTCTTCTCTAGATATCTCTCCCATTGGTGATGAAGGTATCATAGTGAAAGAAGATACAATCATTGACGATTGTGAAAGTATTGCTTGTCTTCCTCCTCCTTCCCCTTGCAAAGACATTATGACACATGAAGATGAAATCATGGCCACTACTTTACCTAGTCTTCATTCATCTCCCAACTCCTTCCCTACTTGTGAAAATGCTTTACTAAATAAGGATACAATCGTGAAAATTCATGAAAAACACATTTGTATGGAGGAAATATTGATATTTGAGAGCTATTAAAATCCTACCTCTCCTACTCAAGCAGACGTTATAGGATTTAGGAATGTGAATGTAGATAATCATGATAACCAAACCATTCCTTCTCCTAATATATTCTTTAGACATGAAGAAGATAGTTTATTGTTAGAATATATCATTATTGAGACTTGTGAGAATCATATTCATCCCTTTCTTGATGCCCCTACCATTGGGGAAGACCTATTTGAACAAAAAATTCCACTCATTGGTCACCATGAAACTCCTAGTTGTCCTTCTCTTAATGCCTCTCCTATGAGTGATGAAGCTACTTTATCAAATCCAACCATGAAATGTGATGAACCTATTGTTTGTCACTTTCCTAAAATCTCTCCTATTAGGGTAAAAATAATGGAACAACAGAATGATACCTTAGATAAAAATAATGAGATTATGGAAAACAATCAAATTCCTATCTCTCCTAATATATCTCGTATAGGTGAAGAATATATTATGGTGTTACAAGATCCCATTGATGAGAATCATGACGTAAAACATTTTTGAACAAATAAACACCATATTTTTTAACAAAGAAACACCATCATTGCCAAACACAAAAATCCAACCATGGATCATTCCCTTACTTGTGATGAATTCAATATGGAAGAATGAAATATTGAATGTCATGAAAATTTAGTTTGTAGTTCTCCTAAAAAACTCTCCTAATAAGGAAGCTATCATGGTGCAAGCAAACATCAACACTATCATGTGCAAACTAGAAATCAACCTCAATTTGCAGCATCTTGAGTTGTTTGATATTAATAAATCCTTGAAGCAGATGTAAGGAATTTATGACAAGTCTCCTTCTACTCCTCAAAACAAAAAGGTTACATGTGCTATGATCAGTATCAAGAAAAACGATATAGAAAGACAAAAACAAATTGAAAGAAGCCAAAAAGTTATTGGAAGAAGCTTCAAAAACCTTTGATTTAATTTCTACATCCATGGGGGAATACATCATCATAACAAAAGAATCCAAAAAGGGATGAGAAAAAGAGGTAATGTCAAAAATATCCACTTATACCACCTTACAAATAAAGACAACAATCAAGACAAACTTTGAGAAAATTGAACAACCACCAATTCCAAAACAAGTGACGAAACTTTTTGGAAGACATTTTGAATTTATGAAGCAACTTGGGAAAGGACGTGATGCTATAGAAAAATGTATCCAAGTCCCTATAAAGCCTAAAATGCAATAAATGACTCTAATCTTGGTTATTTTCCCTCAAAACAAAAACCTTCATCTAATGTCAACACTATGACAAACAATTCTTCCAAGAAAACTTTATCCTTGGTACAGCCTAAACTAATAGACATCTCACTAAATATAAATCAAGTAGAAACTTTATTTACTTATCAAAATAAATAACATTAGTTGCTACTCCTTTCCATGTAATAGTATTAGGATCATAGCATATTCACTATTGCAAGGAGCAGCATATCATAATCCATTCTAGGCTCACCTTTGTCCTACACTAAGTGGGGGAAAGGGGGTTAAGTATCCTTATCGTCATATGTCACTTGTCATTGTCTCTTTTGGCTAGTTGTTAACCTTTCATGAACATATAAGAGCAAGCTTGGGATGTGGATGACATGTCTTAAGCTGGCTTGCATGTGATATACTTATCCATGATGTAGCTTCATTTCGGAAACATATGACTTGGCATAAGGCTTTCCAAGTTGGCTCTCATGTCTTCTTTCATGTTAGAATTTTTTGTTTGTTACTTTAAAGAAATTGCTCATAGTGATGGTGTAGCAACCTCTTTAAAGTGGGGGCATACATCACTGACATCTTTTGGAAAAAATTCATGGCATGAGTTTTTTTTTCTTGTAATGTTTCCTCTTCTTGGTGGTGTCATTGGGTTTGATGTCATCCAAGAGTGTACGATCTACTGACATGGCATGATGTGAATGAGGCATCCCATGGGTGATGATCTGACACCTTGACTTATCCTCTATTGAAGACATCAGGCACAATGCTCCCTAAGAAGAAGACCTTATATAAACAAAGAAAAATCACCTTTAACAAAAAATTTACATGACATTCACAAAAATTTACAAAAATCAATTTTGTGGCACCTTATCAAAGTTATTAGGAGGATAAACTTGGTATGGTTAGTCTAATGGGAAGTTGACACACAAGAATTAATTTCTCATTATATGGTGGGAAGTTGACACACTGCATGGCTTTCTCACTAAACCATTTCTTTGGAACGACTCACCCCACAGATGACCTGATGTTATGTGGCCCCAGAGTGAGTGCATCATTGATCCACCACATTTTTCTTTCTAAATTAGTTCTTTACATTGCATGATTTCTTATCTTTTTTTGCTACATATTATACACCTTGTGCTTGCTCTTTTGTGCTTATGTTGGTTTGAATTAGGATCTTGGATCCTGGGGGCTTGATCGTTGCCTTGATCTTTGTCATCCTTTGTCATCTGCATTGGTACAATTGCAACTCTCTCTTGAAAGTCTACTTTACTATTAGTTTGAAAAAATTTCATCCTCTCACTAAAGTGGGGGCTAAATGTAGCATAGAAAAAAGTATCTCTTCTTGATTCACGAATAATTAATGATAAATTGGACCTAGTATTGCCTTGATTTAGTGTTGTGATGTATTTTACACATCCAAATTAGATCTTGGTCCCTTGCAAATTGAATAAAATGCATTTATCGATGTCTTGTAAAGGTGTTGTAAATTGTTGTAAATGACTTTTACACTTTTCTATACTTTTATTAAGTATTTAGGTCTAATGGGCCTATCTTTCCCTTAATTTAATATTGTAAAATGTATTTAATTGCATTCTCACATTAATCTAGAAGGCTTGTAAATTAAACCTAAACTTAATCTAGTGTTGTAATATGTTTTACACATTCACATTGGATGTTGTCCCTTTCTAGGCTATGTGGACCTCATTTTAATGTTGTAAAGTGTATTTAATCACACTTTCACATTGAACTTTATGTCCCTAGCTCTAATTACACTTTATATCATCATTAATAGGCCCCTATGACCCCATATTGTGCATCCCAAGGCTTATTTTGATAAAAAAAATGACTAGAACAACATAAAAGTTGAAATTCTTCACTCCCTAACATCCCAAGTGGAAAAAAAGCCCCTGTTGGACCCATTCACCACTTTGGGCAAATGAGTCCCATCCAGGTGGGACCCATTCACCCAAGATGGAAAATGAGGCCCATTTGAGCTACTTTCGGAGTTCAAGTGGGAAAAATTAGGTTTTAAGTTTAATTTTCTTGAATGTTGACTTGGGGATCAAATTAACAAGCATTCAAATGGTTTTCCTACATAAATAAGCCTCCAAACCCTCATTTCATCCAAGTATCATAAGGTATTCTTGTCAAATCAAGAAATTTAGGGTTTGGTCATTTAGAGATCATTCAAGATCACTTCTAAGGCATTCAATGGAAGATCCATAATCATGGAAAGGTTCTAATTACATTATTTCATGTTCATGCTTCATCTTATTTCTTCATTTGGTTTAATTACCTAAATTGGTTTTGACCAAGGAAAATCCTTATTCCTTAACAATCAACATTTTCTCTATTTGTATTATTGTAGATTTAGGTACTTTGAAGGCTTGGAGATCATTGAAGAATAAGTTGAATTTTTTTTGGAGTCATCTCCCTATTGGAAAGGTCAAAATATTCACAAAAAGCCACTTACTATGTTGAAAAACTAGGGTTTCAGATCTCGACACCTTGAGGAACAAAAAGAGTAGATCAAGAGCTTTTGATTCCACTTTTAATTTTTTAGAAAAGTCAAAGTGGACTCATTCACCATTAGTGGTGAATGAGTCCCACTGTACCCCTTTTTTAGGTATTTCTATAGATTCTAATACCCATTTGCCCGAAAGAGGCTCTAGTACAGTTTTCGAGATCTGGGACTAATTCGCCCAGAATAGCAAATAAGTTCTAGTAGGTCAAGATTTCAGGATCAACAACATTTTTATTCTTCATTCCTGCCTCTACAAGTTTATGGATGCACATTTTTATTTTTACTTTCTTGTTCTATTTTACTTGCATTTCTATTTATCTTTCTAGGTATTTTTTCATTTCACACTGTGTTTTCAAAAATCTTGCATTTTCTAAGTTTTTCTTTAGTAGTTAATTTATTTTATCAATTTCCAACATCTAGTACATTCCCCTTTGACAGATTTCAATCTCCTTTGCATTTGAATCTCAAGGGTTTGTTCTTGAGTGAGTCATTAAGATTTTTAATACCTCTCTCCTTTTAGGTACAAAACCCTAGAAGTGTAAGAGACCCTCACATCCCATAAATATTTGGTTCAATACCAAACTCATATCACCATCCATGTCATCCTTTTCCTCCATTGACAAGGAAAACCAAAATGTCTTCCATGTTGAACCAACAACTATCCATCCTATTTCACCAAAGGAATACAATACCCGATGCAAAATCCTATTTCACTGTATAGGAGCGAATTTGCACCCCTTATACAAATTCCATTTTCTCCCTTCTTCACTTTAGAAAACAAAATTTGAAGGCTAAATTCCACATAAGCATGTTTCTTTCATTCCACTTGGTGGTTGTTTTGCATGTCGATAGAGGAATAACAGTTGGGGGTGCCAGTGCAGTATGCTTACGTCCCTGGTAGATTCTTGCATTTGGATCCTGCATCTAGGCATCACACTTCTCATTGGAGGTCTCTTTATAATTCCCCCTTCAACCAACTGGCCTGAATATGGTCATTTTCTTCATTCTTCCTTCAAATTCCCTCCTTCTACAAGGATTTCAACTTCTTTTGCATCCTCTAATTTTTTAATCCATCTTCTAAGCACTCAACTTGATCACTCTCCAAGCATTCTAGCATTCAAGAAGAACTCTTGAACTCCTTAGCAACAACAACAACACTCTATCAAATTCATAGATCAAGTGTAGAACCAATACCATTGCAGTAGAGAATTGAGTCCTCTCATTTTCTCCACCATTATCCTTGAGTGCTATTGGTGGAGGTGGTAAGATTTCTACTCCTATCCTCTACGATTTGGTGGGTAGCACCCTACTATTTTTATAGTGCTTTTGTGTTCTTTAGTTCATTTCTCTCTTTATCATATATTTCTCCACTATCACTAGCTTGGTTGTCCATGGAGGTGGAAACACCTAAACAGGGGTCTGACTAAGGTAGGCCCCTATACAACCACCCAACAATTTTCCTCTTCATTGTGTGTAGGTAGACGTGTTTCTTGGAGTTAGCTAGCGAATGAGTACCTTTGTGAGATTATTCTTTCCATCCTAACTCTTGTTTATTTACTTTATCATATTTGTACATATCTTTCCTATTTCATAGCTTTGTTTTGGCCCTTTGAAAGTAGTTAGCTAGGATGTTAGTCCGTTTTCTAGCATTTGACCTTACTTCTTTAGTCCTCTAGTTGTACAGATGCTAGCACACTTGAGAGACACTAGTGTGGAACACTACCATCCTAGAACCCCACTTTAATCCTTAGGAAGAGAGCTTCCTGAGGTGTAGAGTTAACCCAAAAAATGGCTTGCCTAGCCCTATTTTGTGTTTTGGGTATGTAGAGTTATTTAAGGACCTTATATTCCTCATCATTCTCATCTCGCATTTTCTAACACCTTGTTAAGCTAAGGTAAGTTAGGGCAGCCTTCCACTCTTAGCCCTCCATGACCTAGGGCCTTGAACATGGTTGGTCCCCCTCTCTTACATTTTTGGTGAACTCGACGTGAACCAACGTATGTTCATCCATTGGTGTTGAAGCTTTTCCCTTATACCTTGTGACTGTTGTGCCCCTGAGTGTTGTGAAGGTTTATGAGCATCACAACCCAATCCATAACCTTCAAGTATATTGTTAGGAGAAGTATACGACACCTCCCGATGGAAAGGATGAAGGTCACTACTAGTTTCTCTATAGGTCTTTTCTCTGGTCCTGCCATTGGCTTGGTCGTGTAGGAGTAGTTGTCCAAGGGTGAGATAAGATTCTCTAACAAGACTGATCACGTCCCCACTCTTCCTATGTCTCCTACGCCATCATCAGTAGATGAGCATGAGGTTGTTCACATACCCACAAAATATGTCTCCGCCCATAACAAGGGGTTGGGTGACTTGGAACATCATTTAGAAAGAGACCCAAAGTTGGCTAGGGTCGCCTGAGTTATCAGTGAACTAAAGTACATTGTGGGAAAAGACTGAATAGTAATAGAACTCTTGGCTAGCCTCTCTAGTCTGACTGATGTTTTTGCTCCTCCAAACAATCGTAACATCATACAAGGAGCCACTTTTGAAGATCATGAGAGGAAGCTAGGACTGTCGATGCCGCCTATGTCTATATACATGGTGGATATTGTACCCTCAATCAACATTCCCTCTACCCCCAAGGGGCCCGACACTATCAAAGTAAATAAGATCCCTTTGGGTTTCAACTTCACTCCTCTTGTCACCTCTAGTGGTGGAGGTTTTAGTAGGATGAGTGGTGGGGGCTTTGGTAGTGGCAGTGGCTTCGACAGTGGTGGCGGTGCTGGTGGAAGTCGTTCTAGTGGAGGTCATGGTGGTGGCTTTGGAAGCAGAGGTGGCTCTAGTGAAGGCCCTACTAGTGGTGGTTTTGGTGGTTCATGTTGGAAACTATCGAAATTTGATGATTATTTTCCTTATCCTCATTATCCTGAGTCTCTATGTGATATTTACCTAGGCCACATTTCCACTATTTTCATGGTGCTTTATCCACATTTTTCCCCTTCTTCCCCATAGATTTCATCCACGTTTGCATTTTTTACACTTTGGAATGTATCGGCATAGGTCCCCATTTGTCTCCCCAACCCACTATGTTTTTTTCGCTAAATTCTTCTATTTCAAGTGGTCGGCAGGACATTCTTATTGTCATGACGACTGGCAACTATGGATGGGGTATATTGACAGAGGTCTGGGGTATTGGCATCATGTCCTAGCAATTTCATTTTGTTTTACCGACCGGCAGTGAATGGAGCAGCTCGGTGGGAGATATGGCTATCATTGTAAGGTCTTGGTGAGTGACCTTCAGTCTCGCCGACCTTACACATAGTTTCTCTTTGAATATACTTTTGGTAGAACTTTATATCTGTCTCAGCAACATAGGACATTGGCAAAGGCATGTGTTTGTGGCAGGAGGTCATGGCGAAAGGCTTGGGTCTTGGCGAGCATGTTGGGTGTCCTTTCGGTGAGAGAATCTTGCGGTCTTGGAAAAGTTGAATGGAGTTAGGAGTGGCTCGTTGTGACTTATGTGTTTCGGTATTTGGTCTCCTCGAGAGCAATGGGCTATGGCGATACTTCTTGTGTTTGGCATAATGATGGTCTGGTCACGGTGACATGAAGTTGGATGTAGGCTCTTGGTAAAACTTAAAATGATCTATGTGACCTCTTACCGACCCAGATGAGCTACGGTGACAGTGAATAGAACAAGGGGAGTTTGTTGGTGTGAGCTTTGCATGTGTCTCGGCGACTTAATGTAAGTGAAGATCTTCAAAAAAATAAGTTCCAATCTATATGAGGTCTCTCTGAAGTCATTTGGCCACGATGATAATGGACAAAACATGTATGCTTTTCAGTATGACTCGCCCTATGTCTTGGCGACTGTGAAAACAATATGGGCTCTTGGTGAAACTTAATACATTCTGTGTGAGGTCTCCGCAATACCTATGAGTTATAGCAAAGCAGAGTGCAAACAAAGGAACATTATTTGATCTTGATATGACTAACGGGTAGCTACGGCTTAAGTAATTAAAACAATTATGCAGAAGTGGAGGCGATAAAGCGGAGAATGAATTATAACCGGCAGGATGATATGGATGTCTCACTGACTACTCACTGGTGAAAATAGAATTTCAGAATGCTGAGGCCGACATGAATACACTTGAAGACCATTGCCTGCCAGCTCGATTGGAGCCCGAATCTTGTGGAGGGCCGACAATATTTTATTTTGATATTTTTCTCATGCTGGTGTATAAATAAGCACGTTGTAGTTGTTAATAAGGACCGAACAAAAAGATTTTTGATTGACTGCAAAATAGATACAGTAGAATAAAATTATCAAACCAGAGGCTATTGTTGCATGATTTTCACAATGGAGGTATTTATGAGATTCAGTTGATGTTGCTGCATTTTCTTTGGTATTAATTATCTGTTGAATTGAAATGAAAAATACTGCTAAGTTGTCTCCATGAATGATTTTTCTGGTTGTTTAAATTAACATAGCAAGTTTATGTTTGATTTATCGATACACATTTGTTGTATTTGTGTGATCAATCAACTGGTTCTTTCAACCATAGATTAAATCCTCTTATTGATCACAATAATCAAAGAAACTCATTTTGGATTATTGAAGTAGAACTTAGTACTTACATGGTTGCATGTTTATACAAGTTGTAAACAAAGCATATGCCAGATAATTTGTGTCTTCTCTAGAAAGTGTTCCTTATCTTGATCTCATTTGACTCTGCATACCCAACAAGGCACTAGTCTCTGCACCTCATCATTATAAACTCATTATGTTACTTCTAATTGAGTATTTAGGACTTAGAGCAGAATATTGTCACTATTTTCAAATTGAATTTCATTTGTTCACTCCCATGTACCATTGTGAACAAGTGTTGTAAGTGGATTGATTGCAAGTTAAGTCTGCATTATTTAGAGAGGTACACCTGCCTTGGTCTTGCAACACCTAAAGAGTAGAAGGTTTGATTGTTTCAAACCTTGTTCTATTATCCTGAAATGTTGTGAAAGCTTGGCAACCTTTTGTGGTTAAAACCTGCATTTTTGAGAGCTAACAAATTGGCGACTCCGTTGGGGAACAATCAGAATCAAGGCCTTAATCATAGAGTCAGAAATCTAACATAGACTCCGCTAGGAACTAGAAATATCAGATATTTTTCTCACTTTTTGATAAAAGTGAGTGGCAACTATGACAGAAAATTTTGCAGTTGTTCATCATGAATGGAAGAAGATCTCAGTACAGGGGAGGTCATATTGGAGCTCCTATTAGTGGCAATAAGTGGACACATAAAGATGATAGAGCTGATAAGGGAAAAGAAAAAGGTGAGGACATGTGCATAACAAACAAAGGTAAAGCACCAAGAGCACATTGTGAAACATATAATGGCTATGATACATGGAGAGATGATTCAAGTGCAGAACTTTGTACCCCTAAAGATCAAAGAAATCCTTTCTCTTCTCTTGATTCTTAGTAGATGGATGAGTTTGAAACTCATAAACGAGCTGAGTTTAGAGCTGAACAAGGGGCTGAACAGATTAGAATTCAGCATGAATACAATCAGAGGATGGAAGGTAATCATGAAACTCCTAAAGGAAACCACGAGCTCTCAATTTCTGATGAAGCAAAAGCACTATTGGAATTGAAAGAGAAGAAAATAAAGGAACTAGAGGCTAAATTGCAAAAAGCCCAGATTGTTGATCAGACAACTGGTGGCCCAAAGTATATTCCACCTCACAAGTAGGGTGATCATGGTGCGGGGCCTTCCAATCAATAAAATGCTCCTCACAATCAAATAGGAAACCACCACAAGTAGCCAAGTCATCCACCTCACATTCCCACACAGTATACAGGTATGTATCCACCTCCTGGTTAGAATTATATTCCACATTATAATGTACAGTACAATAATCACATGCCTCAGTATCAACATCTACCTATCCCTCCCCCTCACCAGCAAGCAACCATGATCAGACAGTTTGATTTAGCTAGTTTTCAGTTGTATCCTTACCCTATGGATGGCAGTTGGAGGAATATGGTGCCCAAATTTATAGGAAGTAATGCAATCACAGCTGAAGAACATTTAAGGAGTTTTAATATTTTCATTTAGGACATAGATATGCCTTATGAAGATTTACACATGAAGTTGTTCATGATGTCACTTCTTGAAGATGCCAAGGATTGGTTCAACAGCCTACCAGCATTCTCAATTAATTCTCTCCAAGCATTTCAGGACAAACTCTTAGAGCAATATGGGAATCAAAATGCTCCAGATGCAGCTCTTCATGAATTAATGAGAATTCAAAAAAATCAGAATGATTCAATTTATGATTTCAACAGAAAATTCAACAAGTTGCATACTAAAGTTCCTCCTGGATCAAGGTTTCCAGATTCTGTTGCATTGAGTATCTATTTAAATGCATTTGATCCTAAGATAGGGTATGAACTGAGATGTAGATCTCCAAGAGATTTGGCTGAAGCACAGAAAATTGCATTGATAATTGAAAATAATAGGAAGGCTGCTGGTATAACTAATAAAAGAGACAACCTGAGGCCTCCTCAGCAAAATAATTATCAATACAGACAAGAGAATACATACAGAAATGAAAGGCTGAGACAACATGATATGCCATAAAATACAGATTGGAAAGATGGGAAACCTATGGTAGCTAGGCCAAGAAATAAAGAAGCTCCAGATCCATTGAGCAAGAAAGGGACTTACATGGTGAGTAATAATTACTTTTGTGAAGTTTGTAATTAGCCACATTCTTCAGACTATTGTGTTGTAGCTCAAAGGATGCATGAAGAGGGAATGTTGATGGAGAATGATGGAGAAGATCACAAGGTGTATCTGACTTCAAATGTTTTTCACCATGTTGAGGAAAGAAATTCATCTTCAGAGGATGAGGGTTATGAATATGATGTCTCCAATCAGAAGTATAATGTCCATATGGCTAAGCAATAGATTTTTTATGATTCTGATGAAGATTACACAGAGCCACATCTTGTTGCAGCGCCTGCTCAATGCAATGTGAGGAGACTTACTGAGGATGAAATAGAAAGGATCACTATTGCTGCAGTTGAGAAAGCCAAAATTCAATATTGGTTGAGAAACAGAAAAATAAATGAGCAAGATGGGGTTCCTGGGGGAATCTTTATAAAAGATCAAAAGGAAACATAGGAAACTGTAAAGAAGTCAGAGAACAAGCAGCATGATAAAACTAAACAAAAACCAGGCCAAAAGGAGGAAGTAAAGGAATTAAATAAAGAAATGCAGATGCCTGACCAGTCTAATAAAAAAGAAAAAGAAGAAAACAAGAGAGAAGTGCCAGAATTAAAGAAGACTGCCAAGGTGGAGAGTTCCTCTTTTGATTTCACTCAAGCATTGTCCCAGGTAAAAATGTTTGTTCCACTTCTTGAGATGATGAAAATTAAAGAGTATAGGGATACTGTTGTTCAATTGATAACGAATGGAGAACATGTGAATGCTGAAAATAAAATAATTGTTAAAGCAATCAATAGGTAGGAGAAGATGAATAATTCT
Organism: Sequoia sempervirens; assembly: GCA_007258455.2. Taxonomy (NCBI): domain Eukaryota; kingdom Viridiplantae; phylum Streptophyta; class Pinopsida; order Cupressales; family Cupressaceae; genus Sequoia; species Sequoia sempervirens. The sequence continues at coordinate 11,691 of VDFB02378033.1, forward strand.
GAAGTCTGCTTGAGTGATATATTATCAACTCCTCCTCAAGTTGATCCCTTTTTTACTACGTTGCTTGTTAATAACAAATTGTTAAGGAACTGCATGATAGATTTTGGTGCTGCTATAAACATAATGCATGTTGGAGTTATGAAACAACTTGGTATGTGGGTTGATATCACTAGAGGCAAGTGTTATGCAATGGATAACATACCTGTTCCTGTGGTTGGTATTATGAAAGATATTGAAGTCAAGCTAGCTACTTATCCACGGGTGGCTTATAATATAGATATCACAGTGATTGACACTCCTCCGCAGTTTGGTATGCTTTTGTCAAGACAAAGGACAACAACAGTTGGAGGAAATGTCTAGTTTGATTTGTCTTATGCTACTATTCGAATGAATGGTCAAGATGTGAAGTTATACAGAGAGCCAAGAATGAATCAGCTTGTTGAATGTGTACTACAGGATCAGATTAATTATTTTTGTGATATTGATCTTAGGAGTTTTAAGATTGAACCAGCCCAACTAGAATTAACAAATAGTGATCCAATTGAAAAACATGCTACACAAAATTGTAATGGCATATGGAAGATGTACTTTGATGGAGCCTGCAGTCAAGAAGGTAATGGAACTGGAATTGTTTTTGTTTCCCCTGAAGGTACTACTTTTAAATATTCATTCTTGTTGGCATTTGAATGTACAAACAATGTGGCAGAGTATGAAGCTTTATTGACAGGTTTGAACATAGCTATGAAACACAAGATTAAATTGCTAACTATTTTTGGTGATTATGAGTTGGTTGTTTCACAAATTAAATCCAAGTATGCAACAAAGCACAAAAGATTAAAGCAATACAAGAATGCTGCATGGGACACAATTGAACTGTTTGATGCTTTCTCAATTGAGTGGATTGATAGGTCGAAGAATATAATGGCTGATTTTTTAGCAAATGTGGCGCTGAAAAGAGATGATATCACATTGGCTGGGGTGTCACAGATTGAGTTCAAGATGAGGCCTGTTGTTCCTGATAATGTTTATAGCTGGAAAGTTTTCAATGATGATACAGACCTTTTGAAATTCCTCAATTGTATAGATTAGTATGAAGCCCAGGAGATTGATTTCAACGCCTTTGTTGAGGAAGTAGATGGGAAACAAACTATGTTTGGCAAGGAGATCTTACAGCTCAAAACAAACAAGCTTCCTAAAAGATTAGTGGTGCTAGAAAGGGTGTATAATGGAAATGATAGATCTCTAATGAAGCAAACACCAGTCAGAAAGGAAGATGTTGAAGAGATTAACTTGGGGACTGAAATAGCACCGAGAAAGGTATACATCGGGAAGAAAATAAGCCCAGCAATTAGAAAAATGTTGATTGAACTATTGAGAAAGTACAAGCATGTGTTTTCCTGGTCATATGAAGATCTGAAAGCATACAGGGAGGATTTATTTCAGCATGAAATACCATTGAAGCCAGACGCCAAGCCTTTTAGACAGAAGCAGATACCTATAAATCCAACATTGGAGCCTAAAATGCAAGAAGAACTGACAAAGCTCAGAGATGGAGGAATTATCAAACTAATCAGACATTCTACATGGGTTTCAAATCTGGTTCCTGTGAGAAAGAAGAATGGTGACATCAGATTATGTGTGGATTTTAGGAATTTAAATATGGCATCTCTCAAAGATAATTATCCTTTACCAAATATGGAAGCTATATTGCATAAGGTGACAGGCTGTGAGCTGTTGTCCATGATGGATGGGTTTTCTGGATACAATCAGGTTAAAGTCAAGGAATCTGAGCAATACAAAACAACATTCACAACTCCTTGGGGAACATATGTATACATAAGAATGCCATTTGGTCTCACTAATGTTGGAGCGACTTTCCAAAGAGCTATGGATGTAGCATTTGCTGATTTGATTAATGTTATCATGGTGGTGTATCAAGATGACTTGACTGCTTATTTGAAGAGGGCTGAAGATCATGTGCAACATCTTGAAAAGGTATTTATTAAAGCTCTTGAATATGGTATTAGTTTAAATCCAAAGAAATGTCATTTTGCAGTCACAGAGGGTAAGCTCTTGGGGCATATTGTTTCAAAAGAGGGAATTAGAATAGATCCTGAGAGGGTTGAAGCTATTGATAAAATTCATATTCCTAAAACTGTCAAAGCAATACAATCTTTCTTTGGCAAATTAATTTTGTTAGAAGATTTGTCTCTAATTTTGTTGAGATCATTAAGCCCATATCTAAAATGTTGAAGAAAGGACAAAAAATGGACTGGACTGCTGAAGCTTTAGATGCTTTCATGTCTATCAAAAAGGCTATCAAAGAGGCTCCTATTCTTAAATCTCTAGATTTTACAAAGCACTTTCAGATTTTTTTATTTGCCTCAATGCATATTATTGCTGCTATTATGCTACAGAAAAATGAAGGTGGTTATGAACAGCCTGTATCTTTCTTTAGTAAATCATTACAAGGGTCTGAATTGAAGTATGACATAATGGAAAAATAGGCCTTTGCTCTTGTTAAGGCTACTAAAACCTTTAGACCATATCTTGTTGGAACGAAAGTGATTGCTTATGTCCCTCATGCTGCTGTCAAATACATTTTAACACAATCTGAAGTCACAAGGAAAAGATGCAGATGGATCAACAAGATTCAAGAATTTGACATGGAAATACAAATTACTAAGCTGGTACAAGGCCAAGGCTTGGATAAGCTGATGGCAGAAACTAATATTGAGACAAATCAGATCTGTAATGTTGAAGAAGGGGCTGCAGTTGCGAGCATTGAACACACTCCCTGGTATACTGATGTTATGCATTATCTTAAATATATGAAGTGTCCAGATGGATTGAGTGACAGCCAAAGGAGAACTTTGAAGTTGCAGGTATCCAAATATGTTTTTATGGATGGCGATCTATTTTGGAAAAATAGAGATGGTATAT
>VDFB02378035.1:0-125902 GCA_007258455.2 Sequoia sempervirens
TGAACCACTTCTTATTTATAAAGGTCTATAGAATCATTGCATGTTCTTCAATACCGAGGTTTAGGTAAATAAAATTTCCTTTTTAGGTTCATCTTAGGATCAAAATCAAAATATTTTCTCATCCATCCTTCAAACGTCAAACCAAAAATCATCTCATCATCACCTTTTGAGAAATCTTGAAATTATCCTTCATGCTAGGCTTTTTGGAAAAAATCAAAATCATCAAATCCTTGAGACAAAATCCTTGAAATCTTTATCAAATCATCTTTGGCTAGGTATGTGTAGATGCATCCTTTTGCATATGCTTAGTCAAAGTTATCAAACCATCTTGTTTAGCTAGGTATATGTAGATGCATCCTTCTTCATATGCTTGGTTAAATTATCATCTTTTTTGAATAGGTGTGGGTAGATGCATCCTTCTCCCTACACATATTCAAATTATCATCCTTTGAGCTAATCTACCCCTTCGATAATCATCTAACATCTTAGGGTCTATTGGTTCAAATCAAAGCAAACCAAAATCAATCAAGTCAAGGGCAATCCAGAAAATCAAAATCAAAATCCAAAACATATCCGAAAGTCCCAAAAGTCTATCATCCCCCTCAAGATTTATCAAAAGATCAAAACATCCACATCATCCATCTCTTGCATCATCATCATATCACCTTTTGATCAAGATATCCTAAATTTTTCTCTTTTGTGCATAAAGTAAAGATCAATCCAAAGAATTAAGAGATTCATCTCCCATATTCTTGAAAATTGATCCTTGTTTTATGGTGCAAACTAGATCTGAATACAAGAAGAACATGGAAGCCGACAAAGAAACACCTGCTTGAAGTGACCTAAGCCAAACAAACACTGAAATAAATCTGATCGAATCAAGCAATCCTTTGACTATCTCATCATCACAAAACCCACGAGAGGAAATTCAAGAAGAAGATCTTACCTTTGGGATGTTGCATGAAGAAATAACCGAAATGCTCCAAAATATGGAAAACCATAAGATCATCAACATCATGATGAGGCTTAACCCTTCACTATACATGCTTGAACTAGCGAAACAAGGGGCAAAATTACCTTTTGATTTCGATGTGAGCTCTATAGTGGAACCATCTTTGGAGGTTATGCCTCTAATTTCATCCACACTTCCAATCTCATCTACACCCCCATCCCAAAGGATCACTCAAAACATTCCGCAAATCACAACATCCTTTGCTCTAACCCAACCCAATGTTAATAAGGGAAATGCATTTCTTAATGCTATTCAAACACACCCTTTTGTCAATAATCAAGACTTGGATGCAAATACCATTTTGGAACAAAACATACCCCAAAATCTATTACATAAGTATGTTCCTCTCACTTTCCATAATCCTAATGATCCATCATCATCATCCTTCCATTCAACACCTGAAACTTCTCTCCTCACAAATTCACAAGAAGAAGGTGACATGTTCGGACCTAGGGGCATTTTTGACACCACATCATTTTCTCAAGATCTCACACCCCTCACATTTTCACCCCTCCAACCATTACCACCATTATCCACACCTCTACTTGGCTTGTGGCTTCCACCTTTACCAAATATCAATCAAACTAACATTCTAAACACCAATCAAAGCATCATGCCAAACTCTCAAAACTTGTCATCAATATCACAACAACAAATGAAAACTACACAGGCAATCACGACATCATCAACCACCCCCCTAACATCTCAAAACATGGTCTCTCAAGGGCCAATCACATCAACAACACCATTCACCACTCAAACCATGAACACAACATCACCATTCACCATCACCACAAACACCATTCCAAATCCACCACCACCCCCACCACCACAAAACTCTAATTCATCAAACCAATACAACATGGAATTGCAAGAAACTCACCAAGCTACTTATCAAAAGGAATTCCTACAAATGCAAAAGAAAAAAGCTGCACAAAAAATTGCTCAATAAGCCACACAAGCAGCACAAAATGCTTAAACTGCCCAAATTGCATAGCAAGTGCAACAGGCCACACAAGCCCAAGCCCTATTGCAACAACAACAACAAAAACAAGCCACTCAAGCTGCACAAGCTACTCAAGCAGCCCAAGTTGCATTACAAGCACAAAAGGTTGCTCAAGCCCAAATTCTATTGCAACAACAAGTGGCACAAGCACAAGCCCAAGCACAAGCAGTACAAGCACAAGCTCAAGATCAAGTGCACACCCAATATCAAGCACAACAAGCACAAGCACAAGCATAGATTCTTGCACAAAAACAATCAACACAACTACAAGCATATCTGCAAGCATTAAAACAATATCAAGAGCAACAAGAAGTAGCCCAATTGGAAGCCCAACAACAAGCATTGTTGGAACAACAACGACAACAACAAGCTCAACAACATGAAATATTAGCGCAACAACAACAAGAATAACAACAAGTTCTGTTTATACAGCAGCAAGTGCAAGCATAGCTAGCTCAACAAAATGTGTAAATACCATCAAATAACACACCAACCAACCCACCCATCCAACCCACAATCGAAACACCCCAGAACACCTTCATCCCACCCCCTGACCCACAAAATGATGTAACAACACAAATCAGGTTGCTCTCACAACAAGTGCTCGATCTTCAATTAGGGTGAACCAGAAAAACAACAAGCAACTTGTGTCCCTATCTGTTTGACAGGAGCCTTGTGATGAAACCATTCCCCAAGGGATTTGAGATCCCCAAGTTTGACAAATATCGAGGGATAGGAAACCTTGAGGATCACATCAGGGAATTCTAGGTTCATTGCATGAAAGTCACATATGACGATACCTATTCGATGTGGCTATTTCCTAGGAGTTTGGCTGGCCATGCCATGGAATGGTTCTCTCACCTACCTACAGGCATCAAAACATTCCAAGAAATTATAGACAAATTCCTTAAAAATTATGCATGCAACATTGCCATGGATGTTAGCCTAGAAGAACTCACAGCTCTAAAACAAGGAAATAATGATTCATTCGCTTCATTCCTACAATGATGGTGATCTAAGGCCAATCGGAGAAAATGGACCATGCCCGAGGAACAATAAGTTTGCACCATTATATCCAACCTTGACAGCCTCTTGGAATTTCATCTCAAGGTACAAGGGATCACCACATATCACCAGTTGATCTCTGAGGGGCTCAACATCGAACGAGCCCTTATGACACAACCTGCAAGATCAACTTCATACCCCAAACAACAAAACAACTGCCCACCCATCAATTACAATGATAAACCTTGCACATGGGCAAGGAAAAAAAATGTTACTAATGATGGTGTCGTTGACACCAAATTAGTCATCAGTGCCCCTCGCCAAAATACACCCACACCATAAATCAAAATCCAACACCAAAACAATCATCAGACAACACAACAACAAAACAAAAATTAGGCAATTAACAATCTCAATGATCAAAGGGGACCACCCCAACGGAACAAGAATTACCCCAAGTGAAAGTACACCACTCTTGGGGAACCACTTGAAGTCATCATGAAGAAGCTGATAAATGAAAAAATCATCAAAGTTCCCACCTATGAGAATTACCAAGAATCGGATGTGAAACCTCCTTGGTATAATGAGAATCAACTTTCTAACTTCCTTAAAATCAAAGGGCATACCACGAATAGTTGTAAGAGGCTAAAAAACATAATTCAAGATCTCATCGATCAAAGAATTATAAATGTGGAACAGCCAACAGGAAACCAAAACCTTAAGATATACATGAATCCAATGCCTAACCATGGCAATAAAGGGAGTAATAACACTAATAAAGGGAAAGGCACCCACACAAACGTGAATCATGTGTATGAAACTATCGTCACCTCTCTAAATCAATACTCCATAGTCATCACTATCAAAGGAGCTCAAGCCGATTGTTGTAAGGAAAGCAGAGGTGTGGAAGCAACTTTCCTAATGTCAAAACAATAGGGAAGAATACAGACAGTACTTTTAATTTTCTAATTACAATCCAATTAAGAAACACATGAATGATTTTTAGAAATAGAGAAGATGCTCAAAGATAATGAACAACATATTTACGTGGGAAAACCCTTTCAGGAAAAAACCCACCACACCAAGTTGAATCTCTTTGTATTACAGTAACAAAAAAATTACATACAAAACAGAGGTACAACTCTCTAGTATTAGTTCACAGTAGTTTCATTCACTGTTCTTCCTATTACAGAAATGCTCTCAAGGATCCGACTCAATCTCTCTCTGATTCCAAATCAGAATCGATCCTTTAAATCATATCACTTTTGATTTTCACCTTCTGTTCATCCTTATCTTCCATTGCCTCATCATAGAAAGTTTTCTCTTGAGCATTGATTTTTCCCTACATGCAATTCAGCTCCAGTGTCGCAACTATAGTAGAAATCTAACTACCATTCATTTGAAAATCGCTTTCTCTAATTGGTCCATGAAGCTCCACATAGGATGGTCAATCTGGTCAAGGGCGTTCAACTTTGTTGGCATATCAGTGAGACACTAATAGTGTCTCCCTAATGCCACAAACTCTTCATATCAATATCTGTGTAAGTCCAAATAGTTGACAAAATGTTATAACGAACGCCATGAGTCATACTAAATCCATCGACATCCAATGTGTTTCTATCCACAAGAGGTTCCTGCATTGGCAAGACATTTTACCGATGCTCACAATTCATATCGATTTTAACTTTCCCATCGGCAAGACTTTACTATTCACCAAGAGTTCTCATCGAGTCTCCTTAAGCTTCACCAAAGCACCTGACAGCTAGAAAGACATTCGTCTTTCACTAAGACTTCACTACGAGCACAACCAAGTCTTACCGAGTTGGCAAGACTTGTCTTTCACTGAGACCACACACTGAGCACTCATGTCTTACTGAGTTGGAAAGACATTTGATCTTTGCCAAGACCTTTCACCGAGTGCTCTTATGTTACTCCTAAGCCATACTACTATCGGCGAGACTCTCCATTGGTTGCCAAGACTTCATACCAAAGTCTTTGAGTCACCACGAAGACCACAAGTGAATACTCCTATTAGTGACACCTTTCCTTCATCACAGAGACTTCTCCCCGAGATCCTTGTGTTACCCCAATAGCCATATGCGATTGGTGAGACATTCTCCAGTCACTGGGAATTCTCCCCGAAACCCTTGAGCTACTCCGTCATCCGCTTTGACACCCGATAGCAACCTTTGTCGGTGAGACATTTCATACTCGCTGGGACATCTTACCGAAGCCCTTGTGATTACCCCGATAGCCATATGCCATCGGTGAAACTTTCACCAATTGCTAGGACTTCTCCCTAAGACCCTTTGGGTTTCCCTAACCCCCGATAAGAGCATACTGTCAGCTAGAGGTTTCCTTCGACAAATGGTCACACCAAACACAAAAAGGTCACAGTGATAGACTTGTCAAGAAGACATCAACTCTGTCTTGGCGACATGATCATTTCAAGAGAATTCATAATAGCTAGTTGGCCAGACAAGAATAATGTCACAGCAACTTTTCCCTGTAGGAGTTACATGTCAATAAGAATTGAGGCACATATTCCAACAAGCTCCCACTTGACGAAGATCTTACTGACACCTCCAGAGCATAATAAAACTATTGAAATTCATGGGCCAAGAGGCCCATCGAACTAGCACACCACCTATATTTGTCTGTGCTCACAGGCTTCATCAATACATCTTCAACATTTTCCAAAGTATCCACTTTCTCCAAAGAGTCCTTCCCATCCTCCACCATATCCCATACAAAATGATACTATATATCTATATGTTTTGTCCTGGCATGGAAAGTAGGATTTTTCACCAAACATATATCACTCTGACTATCACAGTAAATTGTAATTTTTCCTGCATCAAAACCAATGTTAGAACACAAATGTTTTAACCAGATTGCTTCTTTACAGGCATGTGTAGCTGCCATGTATTCTACCTCTATAGTGGACAAAGCGACTACAGCCCGCTGCTTGCTCATCCAACTCACTGCACCACCATTCATCATGAAAACATATCCACTGGTGGATTTTCTGCTGTCAATGTCCCCTGCCCAATCAGAATCCACATAACCTTGAATATTGAGAGTCCTTTGTGATTCAACCAAGTTACCATGGTAATACAAAGCATAGTCTGAAGTGCCCTTCAAATATCTAAAAACTCTCTTCACAACATCCCAATGTGTCCTTCTAGGATTAGCTATAAACTGACTAAGTACTCCCACTGCTTGGGCAATGTCTAGCCTTGTATAGACCATTGCATACATAAGGCTACCAACTGCACTAGCATATGGCACACTGGTCATGTCCTCCATCTCAGTAGGATATTTTGGACAGTCTTCAATAGATAGCTTCGTTCCCTGCATAACTGAAACAACTAGCTGCTTGCAATTAGTCATACAAAATCTCTCTAGAACAGTCATGATATACTTACTCTGACTGAGCCAAAGTTTTCTATTCTTTATGTCCCTAGTTATTTCCATTCCCAGAATATACCTTGTTGCACCAAGATTTTTCATTTCAAATTTTGCAGACAACTGAGACTTAAGATTCGAAATCATTAGCATACTATTGCCTATGAACAACATATCATCAACATAGAGAGCAATAATAAGAACTTGATCACTTTCAGCTTTGTAATACACATAGTGATCAGATTTTGATCTTATAAATCCTAATGACAAAACAAAAGTATCAAACTTTTGGTACCACATTCTAGGAGACTGTTTTAACCCATACAAAGATTTCTTCAACTTGCAAACCAGTCTTTCTTTACCTTTTTCCACAAAGTGCTTCGGTTGGGACATATAAATTTCTTCTTCAAGATCACCATGAAGAAATGCTATCTTCACATCCATCTGTTCAATCTCTAAGTCATACATTGCTACAAGTGACAAAATAAATCTAATAGATGTCAGCTTAGCTATAGGAGAAAAAATTTCTCCATAATCAATTCCCTCTACCTGGGAATAACCTTTTGCAACCAGCCTCGCTTTATATTTTTCTACACTGCCTTCCAGACCAATCTTCTTTTTAAAAACCCATTTGCAGCCCACAACTTTTCTTCCTTTAGTAAATGGAACCAAACTCCAGGTATCATTCTTTTCTAATGATGCCATTTCTTCATTCATGGCTTCCAACCAAGAGTTTGAATCAGACATTTTAAATGCCTCTTTCACAGTCCTAGGTTCATTAGTGCTAGAAATTAAAGCATAGGCACAAGTAGACTCTATCAAAGAAAACCCATTCCTATCAAGTTTCTTTCTTTCATGGGTTGACCTCCTCACATGCTGAGGCTAAGGTGGCTCTTCATCTTCTTTAGAACTTTCATAGCTACTTGAGCTTTCCTCAGTATCAGGTACATTTTGATTTTTCAATTCCTTTTTATCTAGTGTCGGAGGAATTTCTGCTACATCCTTTTCATTTTTTGATTTCTTCTCTGACTATGGATCTAGTGTAGAAGGCTTCAGCTCACGAAAGATAACACTTCTATTGTAAAAAAACTTCTCAGTCTTAGGATTCCAAAGCTTGTATCCTTTTATGCCAGCGCTATAGCCAATAAAAATACATTTTACAGCTTTATTTTCCAACTTAGATCTTTTTTCAAATGGCACATATGCATATGCCTCACAACCAAAGACACGAATATGTCTCAGAGATGGCTTCTTTCCAGACCATGCTTCCAAAGGAATCTTCTCAACAAGAGTAGAGTTAGGAGAATGATTTACCAAGTAACATGCTATAGAGACTGCTTCAGTCTAGAAATTCTCCTCCAAGCCAGCACTACTCAACATACTTCATGCTCTTTCCATTACTATCCTATTGAACCTTTCAACAACTCCATTTTGATGTGGAGTGTAAGGTGTAGTTTTATTTCTTTTAATCCCATGATCTGTACAGTACCTTTCGAATTCATCTAAACAAAACTCACCACCATTGTCAGTCCTTAAAAAAATTATTTTCCTACCAGTCTAATTTTCAACAAGGTTTTTAAATTCCTTAAACCGACTGAACACTTCTGATTTACTTTTTAGAAAATATACAAATGTTCTTCTTGAATAATCATCAATAAACAACACATAGTATCTTGATTTAGACAGAGAAGAAACATTCACTCGACCAAACACATCAGAATGAATATAATCAAGCAAACCAGAAGATTTGTGAGGACTGGAATAAAATGAAACATGGTGTTGTTTACCATATATGCAATGTTCACAAAATTCAAACTCAAGGTTACAATCTTCAAGCCCTTCTACCAGGTTTTTATTTTTCAAGGTTTTTAAACCTTTCTCACCAATGTGGCCTAGCCTATGATGCTATAAGTTTAACCTCCATGGAGTTTACACCATCAGGAAAATTTTCCTTCTTTTCTCCATGAGTAGCTTTTAGTGACTTTGCAGAGACACTATTGCATTGAACATCATGTGCATCCAGTTGTACAAGGTACCAATTCGAGCACCCCTAGCCAGCACCATTGTGCCTCTAGTCATCTTGCAACCATTCCCAAAGAACATGACCTGCACTCTAATATCATTCAGCTTACTTACAGAAAGTAAATTTCAAGCCAGACTTGGTATATGCATCACATCATTGATTCCCTTCACTCTTCCATCAGGGAATTGAATTCTAACCCTTCTATGGCCAACAATTTCCAAAGATGAATCACTTGCTAAATACACCTTTCCACCATCATAGTTTTCATACTTTGTGAACCAGTCTCTATGAGATGTCATGTGGAAAGATGCTCCAGAATCAATCAGCCATACATCATCTGATGCCTATGTAGCCAAAGCTATAATGAAGGCGTCTGCATCACTCTGAGAAGAATCATTTCTAGAAGAGTTATTCTTCTTCTTTTTCTCCTCCTTGCAATCCTTTCAGACATGACCAGGTTTCCCACAATTCTAGCACTTCACCTTAGACTTCTTCCTAGGAGACTTTGATCTCCCTTCTGATTTCAATCTAGATTTCTTGTCCTTGCTTTTCTCCTTTGATCTGCCTCTGATAGCCAGAGCCTCCTTTTCCATCTTAGAATATTTTCTCCTCATCTCTTCCGACAACAAAGAAGAAACAACATCTTCCATCTTGAAAGTGGATGTCGTACTCCCAATAGCCATCACAAGATGATCCCAAGAATCTAGCAATGAACATAGTAGCAACATGCAGCGATCTTCATCTTCAATTTTCACACCAACAGATGTTAGCTGAGAAATCAACATGTTGAAAGCATTCAAGTGATCAGTAACAGATCCTCCCTCCTACATTCTCAAAGAGTATAGCTTCTTCCTCAAGAAAAATTTGGTCACCAAGGACTTGCCTTGATAAATAGATGCTAGTATTTTCCACAAGGAAGATGCAGTTTTTCTTCATGCACGTTCAGAAGAACAGAGTCTTCCAAACAGAGCCTTATCAACCCCTTATACTTTCTATCTGCAAGATCCCAATCCTCTTGCTTCATGCCTTGAGGCATCATTCCAGACACAACAAGCCACATATCACAATCCACTAACAGATCTTCCATTTTGAGCTTCCACAACTCAAAATTGCTACCATTGAATTTCTCTATTTCCATCTTCCTAGATGTGCTTGCCATCTTAATTTGTAATTAAGCTATCAGACCTCTACCAAACTCCCACTGAAAAAGAATTGACGCAAAAAACCCAACCCTCTCACAAGGATAACACAACTGGCCAGGCTCTAATACCACTTGTAAGGAAAGGAGAGGTGCGGAAGCAACTTTCCTAATGTTGTCAAAACCACAGGAAAGAATACAGACAGTACTTTTAATTTTCTAATTACAATCCAATTAAGACACACATGAATTATTTTCAGAAACAAAGAAGATACTCAAAGATAATGAACAACAAATTTACATGGGAAAATCCTCTTGGGAAAAAACCCACCACACCAAGTTGACTCTCTTTGTATTAAAGTAACAAACAAATTACATACAAAATAGAGGCACAACTCTTTGGTATTAGTTCACAGTAGTTTCATTCACTGTTCTTCCTGTTAAAGAAATGCTCTCAAGGATCTAACTCAATCTCTCTCTGATTCCAAATTAGAATCGATCCTTTAAATCATATCACTTCTAATTTTTACCTTTTGTTCATCCTTATCCGCCATTGCCTCATCATAGAAAGTTTCCTCTTGAGCATTGATTTTTCCCTGCATGCAGTTCAGCTCCAGCGTCACAACTGTTGGAAAAATCTAACTACCATTCATTTGAAAATCACTTTCTCTGATTGGTCCACGAAGCTCCACATACGATGGTCAATCTGGTCAAGGGTGTTCAACTTTGTTGGCATATCGGTGAGACACTAATAGTGTCTCCCCGATGCCACAAAGTCTTCATATCAATATTGGTGGAAGTCCAAAAAGTCAAAAAAATGTTATAATGAATGCCATGAGTCATACTGAATCCATCGACATCCAATGCGTTTCTATCGACAAGAGATTCCTCCATCAGCAAGACATTTTACCGATGCTCACAAGTCATATCGATTTCAACTTTCCCATCAACAAGACTTTACCATTTTCCAAGAGTTCTCATCGAGTCTCCTTAAGCTTCACCGAAGCACCTAATAGCCAGCAAGACATTCGTCTTTCACCAAGACTTCACTGCAAGCACAACCAAGTCTTACTGAGTCAGCAAGACTTATGTCTTTTGCTAAGACCACACACCGAGCACTCATGTCTTACCGAGTCAGCAAGAAATTTGACCTTTCACCGAGCACTCTTATGTTACTCCAAAGCCATACTACTATCGATGAGACTCTCCATTGGTTGCCAAGACTTCATACCAAAGTCTTTGAGTCACTGCGAAGACCACAAGTGAATACTCCTATCGCCGAGACCTTTCCTTCATCATTGAGACTTCTCCTCGAGATCCTTGTGTTACCCTGATAGCCATATGCTATCGGTGAGACATTCTCTAGTTGCTGGGACTTCTCCTCAAAACCCTTGAGCTACTTCATCATCTGCTTTGACACCCGATAGCAACCTTTGTCGGTGAGAAATTTCATACTCGCTGGGACATCTTACCGAAGCCCTTGTGATTACCGCGATAGCCATATGCCATTGGTGAAACTTTCACCAATCGCTAGGACTTCTCCCTGAGACCCTTTGTGTTTCCCCGACCCCCGATAAGAGCATACTATCGGCCAGAGGTTTCCTTCGACAAAAGATCACACCAAACACAAAAAGGTCACAACGATAGACTTGTCAGCAAGACATCAACTCTGTCTTGGCAACATGATCATTTCAAGAGAATTCATAACAGCTAGTCGGCCAGACATGAATAATGTCACAATGATTTTCCCCTACAGGAGTTACATGTCAATAAGAATTGAGGCACATATTCCAACAATTGTGGAGTCACCACAAGAGGCGACAAAGTTACCATCGTAGGATCATCCCAGCCAAATAGAGTCCCTAAACCTAGATCTGTCCCCAATGGCTACAATGTCCTAGATCATCTCAAAAGAATGCCAACGCAAATCTCCATCATGGAGTTGCTAAGAATATCATCTTCCCAAAGGAAAATCCTTGAGGAAGCGCTGACTTTATCCACTATCCCCGTAGATCTTGATGTGGAACAATTTGAAGCTATGGTCAGAAATATCATTACGCCAAATCTCCTCACATTCTCCTACCAAGATTTCCCCACTCAACCATCTCACAACCATGCACTCCACTTAGAAGTCATAGTACATAAAATCAAAGTCAAAAGGGTCTTGGTGGATGGAGGTACAGGCTTGAATATATGTTCTCTCAAGCTCGTCAAACAATTAAAAATCTCAGAAGATTCTATTGACAAAGGAAAGGGTATCACAATAAGAGCATATGATAATCAGGAAAGAGTGTCCCAAGGCATGATCAAAATCCCTATTCAAGTAGCACCTGCTATTATGGAAACCACTTGTCAAGTCCTAGACCTTGACTTACCGTATAACATCCTTCTGGGGCATCCATGGATTCATGCAATGAAGGCAGTTGTGTCAACTTTCCATCAATGTGTGAAATTCATACATGAGGGACAAGAAGTCACCGTCCATGAAGATCTCAAACCCTTCTCCTATTGCAAAAGCCTCAAGGAAAAGTACTATAAAATCCCCCAAGTACAAAAAAATGATGAGGGTCCATATACACCATACATTGATCCCGCCACTCTCGCATCCACTTCTGCGATAGAGACACCTGCCACTCCCACCATTCCCACCATTTCTGACATTAAGGTCATCATCCAAGATAATAGTTGTCAAAACTACATGATCCCAAAAAATGCTTTTGTGGTAGGAGAGTTACCACAATCTCCTAGATCACAGGGACGTCCGCAAATAAATAAAGCCTCCACATCCCAAACATCTCCTGAAGACTATCCCAACTTTACAAGTTGGGGAGATCTTGGCCAAGAATTTATTGTGGTAGATCCATCTCATATGCTATATCAAGATGAGAGACCAGTAGCTGATTTACCAATGGATGACAGAAGCAAGGTTCTACAAATGATGCTCGCAATGGGCTATGACAGAAATCAAAGACTTGGGGAAACTGACAATGGGCTTATTATACCTATCATTCTAGAGATGCAAACAATAAAAAATATTGGTCTTGGATGTACCCCTATGAGTATAACCATACGTGGTTGAGGTCCTCTAGTTAGAAAGGTTAATAATCCTCAGCCAACCGCAACAGAACTATGCTTACCAGTATCCACAGGTTGCGTCATAAATAACTTCACATTTGATATAACCGATGTCTGTAGTAGTAGTGATGATGAGGATCCCATGACCAACATCCCTAGGCTATTTGAGGATACCACTCTTTGCATGATTAGCACCCTATATTTTGAATTAGACCACCAAAATCATGAAATCCACTTAGTATACCCCCAACTCATTGACTATGACCAATGAGGAGAACCAATTCTTGATACATTCAAAAATGATGAGGCGCTCTCATAATTCATGGGACTGTGGGATAAAATTTCATGTGGGGATCACAAAGCGGGGATTATAATCAAGCTAGATACACATACCTATTATGGGGAAATGATTGAATCCCTTAGTTGCAAAAGTGAAAAATTAAGAATAATATCTAAGTCCTTGAGTGAAAACCACACTGTGGCACTCTCCAACCATAAAAAAATTAAAAAGAAAGGATGCATGCAATGGTGAAAACCTCTCCGAGGCACCCAAGGATGGGGGATTCAATCTTCCTTTTAGATCTATTCATCAAGAAAAATCAGTAGTCCTAGCAGAAAGATGTAATCTGGTCAATCTAGGAATAGAGGAAACCCCACACATCACATTCTATGTGGAGTCATTACTATCAGAGGAATAAGAGCTCCTAGCAGCCTTCCTAAGAGAGAGACAGATAAACTTCACATGGAGCTATGTTGACATGCCAGGACTTGATCTAGAAATCGTGGTTCACCATTTAGCAGTATATCCAGAAGAAAAGCCTATTAAACAAAAGCTTCAAAAGATGCACCCTCAGATCACCTTATTGGTCAAAATGGAGCTAAAAAGGCTATTAGATGCGGTATTTATCCAACCAATAGATTATCCAAAATGGGTGTCAAACTTGGTACCTATTTCAAAACCTGATGGGGGCATTAGAATCTGCATAGACTTCAGGGACTTGAAAAAAGCTTGTCTGAAAGATGACTTCCCAGTTCCAAACATTGACATGATCGTAGATATGACAACTGGATATGAAATTTTGTCACTAATGGACAGATTCTCAGGGTATAATCAAATCATGATAGCTAAAGAGGACCAACATAAGATGAATTTCACTTATCCATGCGGGATTTACTGTTGGAATATGATGCCATTCGGCTTAAAGAATGAAGGAGCAACATACCAAAGGGACATGACATTGATATTCCATGACATGATCCACAAAACAGTTGAAGATTATGTTGATGACATTCTAGCCAAATCTAGAAGGAGAAAGGATCACATAGCAACCTTAAGTGCCATCTTTGATAGGCTGGAGGAGTATAAGGTCATATTAAACCCAAAGAAATGTGTCTTCAGCATAGAATCAGGAAAGCTGCTAGGATATATAGTGTCAATGAGAGGTATTGAGGTAAATCCAACAAAGGTAAAAGCAATCCTTGAAATGGAGGCACCAAAAACATTAAAGCAATTGAGAGGTCTCCAAGGAAGGCTCCAATCCATTCGAAGATTCATAGCATAGTTAGTGGACAAAAAAAACCCATACTCTCACCTACTTCACAAGGGAGTAGTGTACAAATGGGATAACAAGTGTGAAGAGGCATTCAATAAAATAAAAGAATATCTACTGACATCGACGGTTTTAATGCCATCAATCCCAAGAAAACCATTAATTCTCTACGTATTAGCAACAACAACAGCCCTTGGAGCTCTCCTAGCTCAGCATGATGAAAATGGAATAGAAAGGGCTATCTATTACATTAGAAAAACAATGGTTGGGCATGAGCAAAACTACTCATTCATAGAGAAAGCCTGCCTAGTAGTAGTGTTTGCATCATAGAAATTCAGACATTACATGTTGGCACACAAAATAAAACTCATCACCAAAATTGAACCTCTCAAGTACTTATTGTTAAAGGAAATGCTCACAAGAAGAATGGCCAAATGGGAAATGATACTATCAAAATATGACATTGAATATGTGGAGTGGAAAGCAATCAAAGGCCAAGTCATTGAAGATCAACTTGCGGAAGCACCAATATTTTCAGAGAATCCTCTCCTCTCAGAGTTTCCAGATGAATCTATTTTCAATCTCAACATAGCTGACCACTAGAAACTGTACTTTGATGGCTCATACACGCAGCATGGATCAGGAGCCGGTGTCTTCTTTATCACCCCACAAGGGGACTGCATACCAAGGTCCTACAAACTTGTGTTTCCCTGCACCAATAACATTGTAGAATATGAGGCTTTAACCATAGGTCTCAAAATAGTAGTGCAGTAGAATATTATAGCTCTCAAAGTATACGGAGACTCTCAATTGATAATAAACGAAGTGAACGATGAATACCAAACTAAAGACGACAAGCTCACTCCATAAAAGAAATTGGTGGAGACTCTTAAATAATCCTTCATCGAGATTACATTTGAGTAGATTCCTAGAGCCAACAATAGATCAGCAGATGCCATGGAAACAATTGGATCCTTACTGGACATCCCTCACAATGTTCCAAAATATGAATTCCTAATAGAGCAGCTTCTCATGCCTACACTCGAGGTACTAGAATAAGAATTTGTGTGCAAAATCATTGGTCCCGATGATCCTTGGTACCATGACATTTATACATACCTTCAAATAGGTGTCATACCTGCCGACTTACCCTCAACCCTAAAGAGAACCTTTGTCAAAAAGGAATCCTAATTCATCATCCTAGGAGATACCATGTATCGTAGGAGCATAGAAGGAACCCTACTATGTTGTTTAAATGCTAAGGAGGCATTGAGTACTCTAACTAAAGTACATAATGGTATATGTGGTTCACACTCGAGTGGAATGACTATAGCCAAGAAATTGCTGAGGATGGGGTATTATTGGCCCACAATGGAAAGAGAGGCACATGACTATGTCAGAAGTTGTCTACAATGTCAACATCTTGGGGACCTCATCCATGCTCCAGCTCAAGAGCTTCATCCCATCATCACACCATGGACCTTTTCATAGTGGGGACTCGATCTCATTGGAAAAATCACGCCCACTTCATCTAACGACCACAAATTCATGATAACCGCAACAGAGTACTTTACTAAGTGGGTGGAATCTATACCCATGATGTATATAACTGGGAAGCAGATATCAAAGTTCATCCTGAACTATCTAATTTTCCGCTATGGTGTTCTACAAGCCATTATCTCAGATAATGGGACACCATTTTTAAGAATCAGGAGATCCATAACTTATGCAAAAAATTCAAAATCCAACATCGCTTCTCTACCCCATACTATCCCCAAGGAAATGGCTAAGCAGAAGCTACAAACAAGACCATTCTAAAAATCCTCAAGAAAAAAGTCAATGACACAGGTCATGACTAGAATCTACAGCTTAATCCCACCCTTTGGGCCTACCGAACCAGCATCTGCACACCCACCGGTGCCATCCCTTTCTCCTTGGTCTATGGATCAGAAGTAATACTCCCCATTGAAATCGAGCTCCCATCACTTAGGATATCACTATAAAACCTCATCACGGATGAAGAGTACCGAGTATCAAGACTAAATGAGCTAGATCTACTAGATGAGTGACGTATAGATGCTTTGAATCATTCCCAAGTCTATCAAAATAGACTCAAGAGGAGCTATAAAAATAAAATTAGAAACATGACTTTCCAAGTCTGAGAACTAGTATTAAAGGAGAATCATAAGAATGTCCCAAACCCAAGCAACAAAGGAAAATTTGAACCCAATTGGTTGGTACCATTCATTATCACAGCAAGTTATAAGTCAGGGGCATATCAGTTATCAACACCTGAAGGGGAACCCCTGCAAGAGCCCATGAATAGATCTCATCTCAAAAAAATTTAGGCCTAAATCTTTCGGGGTATATAACCAAAAAATCCAAAAATTAGAAAATGTCCTGAAGAAATGGTTACTTCAGCAAAAACCTAGCAAATAGGCATCTTGGTGACAACAAAAAAATCAAAAAAGAAAAAAATTAAAAAAATTCAGAAAAAGTATTGAAAATAGTAAAGATAAAAAAAATGTCCTCTAGTGAAAACCACTTCAGTGGCACTTTGGAAAAGTACCTTGGTGAAAACCTGGGAAACAGGCACCTTGTGTAAATAAGCACTTTCCATCCACCAGGATCTTTACGGCTTGTTCAGCATCATCCATCCATTATGTTTCCATCATCCATCGCATTCAGATCTCCATCCATCATTCATCCATCGGCATCCAAACCATAGCTTGGTCTATTGTTCGTATCATGATCTCTCCTAGTACTACTAGACCCATCCTCAAGGTCAGTTTGTCCTTCCTTTATCAGACTAGTCTATTGCATCATGCTGGGGGCATGTTATCATCATATTAGTTTCGTGTATATTCTTAAGGTCCTAAAATCAAAAAAATAAAAACACATCAAAAATAAAAAAACATCACAAAAACACAAAATCCAAAAACATTCAAAACATATCAAAATCCCAAAACAGGTCAAAAACTTAGTCAAAAAGTCAAAAACAAAGTCATCTCATTGAACTACGGGTCTCTAAGCCTTGAACGTAGGCAAGGTTGATCTTTGATCATCCCCTGAGACACTTAGGTCAGTCCTTTAGGCATCTGTCATAATAAACTGGCATTTCATCATGTATACCGTCCTTTGTAAATCGTTCAAGTCATCAGTCAAACTACGTGGTCTTTGCATGTATAACATAGGAAATGCCAATCTGTTGATTAGCCCCTGAGGCCCCTAGATTAGGTCCTTTGGTTATTCTCTTGTAAAAATCTCAAAAAACCCCAAAAACATTGGAAAATCAAAAATCAAAACATTTGAAAATCTCAAAAAGATACCAAAAACAACCTTAAAACATTGTAAAACCTCCAAAAACATCCAAATATTTGAAAAAATCCATCTATCTCATCTTGCTTGTACCCACAATAACATCACTCATAATAAACGAGCGTCATCCTCAATCTTTGGTAAGATAATAAAAAACAAGTCTAGCAGGTGAAAAGTGAAAACTAAAAACGCCAAGTCTTAGGTCTAAGTCAGTACGTAAACAAGCGAGTCAACTCTTTGTGTCGATAAGCTATCATCCAATTGGTCCCATATCAATCATTTGAAAGAATACTTTGGATAAATGAAATAGCGTGCCACCATCTACTAACATGTCCTAGGATGTATCCTTCCTATGATGGGCATTATCTTTTGGTAATAGTTTCGGTTCTTATCCTTAAAAACACATCCCCTTTTGGCTAGCGGTATTGGAGAACATCATCTTGTTTGTTTACTTTATCTTTATCTTTTGACTTATCTTATTGCACTAATTCCAAGGACTTCTTGATGATACCCGAGTAGAGGATTTAGAGAAATAGGAATGGAGCAATGATCATTATCTTTTGTCTGTTATGCTTGTTGGATGTTCTTGTAATATAACTTGGCGAATACTTGCTTTGTTAGGTATGTATGGAGGAAGTTTTGGGAAACTTGTTGACTATTGTATTGATAGCTTATACCTTTCCATGTTTTGGTCTGAGGTGTTTCAAACTTCTAAAGTGCATCCTAGCAAGATTTCTATATGTCAGGTGTGAACAAGGATACTCTTATCTATTGGTCAAGTCAAAGTCCATCACACTAGGTACAACACCATCCTGGTTCTCTATACCTTGATGCATCGTACCACGTGTGTCATCAAACATAAGCAAATTGGCTCTTCAAAAATCCTAATTCCTCGGTAATAAATCATCATCATTTTGCATACTCATCATCTCATGACTTGTTGAAATGTCTTTCTTTTTCATCCCTTCTTGCTCATCGCGCTAACAAGGTACTATGACAGTTGATCATCACCATCATCATCTTCATCGATCCTGCATCCACAAATCATTAGCATATTGCATCAACATATCATATAGGAAACATATGCATTACATTTCCATCATCATATAAACATGTTATTATAAGCATTCTTCATAGATAAGTACATCCATTTTTATTACATTGCATCCACTCTTTTCCATCACATTGCATTCATCACATAAACCATCGCATAACATTCATGTGCATAAAATTTCATAATCATTTTCACACTACCAGCTACTGCATAATCATACATAATAGGTACATAATGCATTGCATTATAAGCATATTCACATCACATAAACATCATAAATTCATCTCCCACATTACATTCATTTTGCATAAAACACCATCATACCACTTTGCATTAACATATCATTTCATATATCGCATCACATCACATTAAATGCATCACATACATTGCATGTTTAGGATAATATTTTTTATTCTAAGCATCTTAAAAAAAAAAGAAAAAAAAAAAACTATCTCATTTGCATCATCAATACACATCATATAAAACACGACCATTGCATTTGTACCACATTATATCATCCATTAATCATCCATATCATCTCAGAAATAACATCACAATCATTTTTGTATTTCATTGCATAAATAATTCCACATCATTATAAGCATATATAGAAACATAAAAATCCATTACATGCAAAGTGTACATCCATCCATAATCATTTCATATATAAGCATAGTTCACATAACATTTCACGTATAGAACATATAATTTTGCATATTACATTCCATATCACATATCATATCACTATTTGCATCAACATAAATAGATCATCATATAAATCATCATCGTCATCCATACATTTACATATCATAAGTCAACAACATAATATAGATCTGTTAGGTCATAAACATTACATAATGCATATACCATTGGAAAGAAATGCATCCATAAATACATCATATAACACCATAACATCATTGCAATAGCATATAGAAATAGAATCATCCATACATGCATAAATAAATGATACACATCACATCACATCAAAATCATCATCTCATATATATATCATCATCAAGTAACTATCATAGTACAAATAATCAGATCACTGTACATGTATGTCAATTAGTACAGAAAGGCCCGTCAGACTATCAAAAAGGAGCCCATAAGGCACAAAAAAATGATATCATCTTGATCAAAAGGAGACCTAACCCTCCTATTTGCTACCCTCACCTCTATCACCATGACCCTCTGCTGGTCTATAGCTGGTCTGCTGCGAGTAATTTGGGACCCGTGTTGCTCTGGGTATGGCCTAGTGATAGTGCATATAGTAATAATCTGCCTCTCGGATAGCCCCCATGTAAAACCTAATGCACACTATGCTCTGAGAGGAGAGGCTGCCATGCTCTCCAACTACTGTCTCTGGTCCATCTCTGTGGCTGCTCTCTGTAGTATGGCCTGGTCCCTCTCGGCCCTGAACTGGTCCCTCTCGGTCCACGCCTGATCTATCTACCCTGTCAAAGTCTGCATCTGGGCCTACAGTTGTGCAATCAATGTATCTCAGGGATCCACCTGCCCTATTGGTTGCCCTGTTGACTGTGCTTGTGGAGGTTGTACCTGAGGTGGATCCTCACCCCCAGCCCATGGTGGTGCACCTGTCGACACCTATTGCTGATCCTGCATCTTCACATTGGCCTTGTCCTCCCCCTCTACCTCTCGTCCTCCACCGATCGCGGACTGCTCCTGGAACTGTCAATCGTAGGAGAGGTTGGAACCACTCTTTGTATGCCTGTGTGATGCCAAGATCCGCAAGCCCCTGATCATAAGCCTATGGCCGAGCCACCAAATTTCTAAAGTTGTCCATAGCCTCAAAAGTAGGAATGTATCACCCCCATGAAACCTATGACATGGTGTGGGAAAATACGGCCATATAATCATCGTCTGGATGATCCCGAGGCTCACCGAACTGGCGCTGAACATGCTTAGGCATATATCTCTCTATCATCATGTGCTCTTACCCCTGCATGAAGTGGTCTTGGAAGGAAAAGAAAATTTGATCTGCATCATCGGCCCATCTGAGCTGACCAAGGTATGGATGCCATATAAACACCTGCATCTCATCTACGACCCTCCTCCAATAGGGAATCCCGTGCTCACCTGTGTGTGTGAAGGACACAGCACCTCTATAGCTCCATACAAGGGGATCATCAAGCCCCATCAGAACTACAACTACCCACGGTTGAAGGACAACAATGTGCTCCCATGCCCATACGTGGAGGAGTATGATGTTGGCTCTGAGTGCTCTACCATCCAGGTAGACGTACTCGTGAAGATCTCTATATAGTGACGCAAGAAGAACTAGCCCCCAAGAAAAATGAGTAGGCCTGTCATGCATCACCATGCTCTCCCAGCATAGTCCCCAACCAAGACTGAAGTATCGACCTCATCGATCTGGGGCAAGGAGACCTAAAATAATCGCCGCAACAACCAAGCGGAAGGGAGAGGCCAGAGCCCTATGATGCCCGAGCTCGATCTACCCCTCACAAATGACAATTTCCTCTGTGGCCAAGACTATGTGACAGGCATTTCACCGTCATTTATATCAAAAATAATGCGCCAACCATAAATTGGCAATCTCAATGTTAGTGCCATTTCTGGTTTTCTCATTGTCTAGTTGTGTACTCTAGTTTTTCATGACTAAACTTTAGCTATGAGGTGTCTTTCATGTTAGCACATGGGTTAAATGGGCTCCCACAAGGGTTGAGCCCAGCATGCTAGTTTTGATCTACAAGGGGCAGCCTGTGTTAGGGTTTCTTGGTTTTTCTCTTTTCCTTTTTTTTGGGTTTTTATTTCGGTTCCCGTTTCTCTTTTGCTTGCTTTGGTTTTTCTTTTGGAATCGTGGGTGGAACGGATGCTTGAAGGGAACTAGAACTTCTCCAATTTTGAGGTTCTAGTTCCTGTTCACGCATCCATCTTGGTCCTGATTCTGTGTGTTTGGTGTTCCTTTTTCTTTCTGCCTTGCGGCGGTCGTTGGTTCTTTTCCTCTGTATCTTCACTTGCCTTTTGTTTTGTTTTCTTTGGCGGGGGTGGGATCAGGATGGGAATAATTTTTGGAACCTTCTTCATGTTTCATGTCTTAGGTTTTGACCCACTCCAGCCCCGTGGCTTCTTTTTCTCATGTCAGTTCTAGCTCAGCCTCCCCGGTCTTTTCTTTGGCGGGAGCGTGATAGTTTTCTGCCCCGGTCCCTTTTGTTCCTTTTGTTCCCCGTCTCTTTCCTGGTCCTGGCTCTGGCCCTGTTTGGTTCCTGTCTCGTTTGTCTTTTTGTTTCATTGACCTATCTGCCTAGTTTATTCTAACTTAAGTGGTTCCCTTGAGCCCCATTTTCCATTCGTTACCGGCCCCGCTTCTTCTTCGCTGTGACTTCGCTGTGATGTCTGGCTAACATGGCCATCTCTCCCCAACTCTATGGTGTTTTCAGTGTCACATGTGGATTTCGCTATATGGTCTCGCTGACATTTTGATCTCCTACCGACTTTGATGGGTATTTGGTGCAGCATGTTTCCTTTGGCCAGACATTTCCTCAAGTAGCTTCTATCTAGCCGATATGCTTGGCTCTTCATTGTAGCTGTTTCTCTTCGCCTTGAGGTCTTCCCGACACTGCTATCTCTCACTGATATGAGCCTCTCCACACAGTGCATTAAAGCCCAAGCTACTAATGGAACATCAATGCGCACATGCGGATGATGAACGGTGATGTTTTAATTTGAGCGATAAAGGTGCCCAATGTTTATCTGAAGACCAGTATGCAGTGCGATCTAGTGGAGGACTTGTCTCAGTGGTCTGATGAAGATTTAAAGGTGACCGCCTGATCTCTGATGATCAACGGTCGAGTTTCATACTAGACCACTGTTAGGGTTTCTATGTTCGCACGAGAAGATTTGAAGAATTCATGGCGACGCTGCTCTGGTACAAGGACGGCATGGCTCGAGTATGGATGCGTGGATTTGGCAGCGGATTTGACATTGATTGCCTGGCTCCATTCGTGTGGGAATGTCTTTCCTGCAGCGGCCCGACCAGTTGCATTTATGTGACCAGTGAGGCAGTTGGAATTTTTGACTTGGCCTACGAGCTGTTCTAGGGTTTGTCCTAGTCAGTTGATGATGTGTAATCTTATCTGGCCAATTGCTTGTTGCTTCTCATGTTCCTATAAAGGATAATTTCATGGCAAGATGTTGGGGTTCCAAACTGTGGTGTTCTGTTCCACATTTTTCTAAGTTCTGGGATTAGCCTGGGATAGATTAGGGTTTGGTCTTAGGTCATTTTTGAGTCTGTAAGCTATAATATTGAATTCCTCTATTAATGCAATCAGTTAAGCAAGAACACATGAAGATGCTTATCTTTCATGCATATCATCAGATTATCTCCATATTTGTAAGTTCTTAATCATTTAAATAAATGCATAAGGTGCTTTTGTTCATCTTCTCATACTTTATGGGGCTGTGTTATTTGTTGATAGATCTACTTCAAGGAAGCAGTTAAATCCTTTGAATAGATAGCAGTGATTATTTGTTTGCAGGTTGGATTGGGTAAGAAGAGTTTGGTTGATACAAGAGCCGAATTGTCAGTGTAAGGCACTGATAGCTAATGTAAGGCATTAGAAAAACATAATCCACTAATTGAGTCTAGTTTACAAATGAATTCCATCTTTTTTGTTTGACTCCGTGGCCCAAGATTAGGCACTGGTCTGTCCTGCAGCCTAGTCCCTCTCAGAAAACCTTTTAAAATTATTGAATATCTTTGGTCTAATATCTTGCCCTACCTCTTGGTTGCTTCAAGGTTGAGCTATTGACAATCTAGCCCTATTTGAGGTTCTCAATACTTGGCATCAGGAGTCATCTGCTATAAAAAGCAATGTCTAGTCTTATTTGAGGCATTGTGTGGGTATACCCACCCTGGTTCTGTAGAGCCTAAAGTGCAGAAGATCTCAGTCTTTGAATGAATCTTGTCAGTTGGTCCAAGTCCTCTGAGCTGCCCTTGACTGGAGATGGCTACTCCATAGGTAGAATAGGAGACCAACCTGGTTGCTCATTAAAAACAACCAACAAGATGGCAACTCTGCTAGGGATTGACTAGAATCTTGCCTTATCAAAGAGTCATATCAATTGCCATGTTGGTTAGGTTCAAGGTTTGAAGAATCTCAGGCTTGGAGAAAAGCTTTGTTGCAGTGAACTTGAAAGCTACAAGATCTATGGTGCTCTGTCGGATGGAACTCAGAGAAAGATTTACATGTAAGTGAGCTTCATATCATTTGAAGTTTTGTCTCTGGAAAGAGGTGGCGACTCTGTCAAGGTGAACCTGTTGAACATTTGAAGAATAGTTCCATGACTACAATGTTCCTAGGTATTCTTCATGCTTTTGAACAAAATAAAAATAGAAAAAACTTTTTCCCCTTTATTTGGTGGGATCAAGCACTAGCATCAAGGGAGGTTTGATTATTGCAACTGGATAGTTGTAGAGGGATAGGTTTCATTTGCAAAATGCATTGTTGTCCTGTTTCTCCCTCTACAAGCTTTGATACCATGCTTAAGACACAGTCTTGTCCTCATAAGAGAGAGTATGATAAGGAAAGATACAGCCCTTTGGATTTTGATAAAATCCAGGGTTACCCACATGCTGCCCCTAGGGGAATCAATAAATATTTACCCAAGTTTCAAGGTGGTGTTGAGGAATCAACATCAAGACATATTCAGCTTTTTATTGATTTCATTGGACACTGTCAGGTTGAAAAAGAGGATGTGGTCATGAAGCTATTTGTCAGATCTTTAGAAGGTGTGGCTGATGATTGGTTCACTTGCTTACCGGTGCACTCCATTGTTTCATGGTATCAGCTCAGAACTTTGTTCCTTGATACCTTTGATGTGGCTTCATCAAATGATGAAGAAGTTATGTTTGGTCAATAAGAGGAAGAAGTGGTTGAGAGGGTAGGACAGAGCGCTATCCTGCTAAGTTGTAAACAAATATCAGATTTGCTAACCATAGAATATCAAAGATATCCACACAACTCTAAGTTGTTGTGGGCAACTCATATCGGTCTTGACAGTGAGGACCTACAGGATGCAAGGTATGATGCAAGTGATTCTGACGCCCCTTCTAATGGTGATCTTACAGATCATGATGACACTAATTTCAGTTTGAAATTAGATTGTGCTTTTGAACTAGAGTTGCTCAATGGTGAGTAAGATTGGGATGAATGTAACAATTGGATAGCCCTTGAAGATGAGTTAGATTCCTTTGGTGACTCTGCCAGCATGATGAAGAACAGAGCCAAGTGAAAAGAGGAAGTGGGAGTAGTAGTTTAATCCATCATTGCATTAATGATGTGCCTCCTCCTACTGAAAATGATACAGAGAGTTGCAAGATGTGTTGAATGGTGAGTGTATCCCTTTGTATACACTTGATGAAGTTTTCACAGAATGTGACAATATGCAGAGCACTGGAGCTAGTTATTTTCAGCTTCAGGGTAATGTAAATAGTGAATATGATAGCTTGTTGTCACATAACAGTCAGCATTTTGGAAGTATGCCTGACTTTCAAATGCATAAGGATCATGTACATGTTTATAATGATGAATATGACAGCCTGTTGAGAGGTACTAACATATTTTGTCAGGTAGCTAATTGTGATCAGACTGTGTTTTTATGCAGTCCTGATCAGTATTCACATGTATTGCCACAAGATACAGAATCAAAGAATCAAGAGTGTGGCAATAATAAAGTTTATTGGATCTGGTTGCCAGTTGAAGATAAAACTAAACAAAGAGCAAGTTTTCACTTGCACAGAGGCAACCTGACACTTATGTTTGCAGAGGTACATTCATTCATACTGCTGCAGATTGGCAGAGGCAAGCACAAGTTAGGGAATGTCAGCTCATTTAGCAGAATTGTGTTTGACAGAGGTAAAAGCTGGCTCTCATTTTTCATTTGGTGGCCTAGTGTCATCAGATGAAACAAAGGAATCAACAATGTGACTCTTGAATTTCCTGTTCATGGACAATTCTCGAAATGGTGCTTCATCTGAAGCATTTCTTTTTCCATGAACATTAGGTTAGGTTTTTGCTTTTCTGGTCGTTTTGTTTTGCTGTGTCTGCTAACCTTGTCCGGTTAGCTCCTCGTTGTTTTTGGTTTTTTTTGTTCTGGTCTGCTCTCCCAGTGATCTGAATTCTTGCTATGCCCACCAGGGGCATACATCCCCCAACTGGAGCCTATGTTAGTGCCATTTCTGGTTTTCTCATTGTCTAGTTGTGTACTCTAGTTTTTCATGACTAAACTTTAGCTATGGGGTGTCTTTCATTTTAGC
This sequence comes from Sequoia sempervirens, assembly GCA_007258455.2. NCBI lineage: Eukaryota > Viridiplantae > Streptophyta > Pinopsida > Cupressales > Cupressaceae > Sequoia > Sequoia sempervirens. The sequence goes on from VDFB02378035.1 coordinate 25,887, forward strand.
ACGTGGGTTAAATGGGCTCCCACAAGGGTTGAGCCCAGTGTGCTAGTTTTGATCTACAAGGGGCGGCCTGTGTTAGGGTTTCCTGGTTTTTCTCTTTTCCTTTTTTTTGGGTTTTTATTCCAGTTCCCGTTTCTCTTTTGCTTGCTTTGGTTTTTCTTTTAGAATCGGGGGCAGAACGGATGCTTGAAGGGAACTAGAACTTCTCCAATTCTAAGGTTCTAGTTCTTGTTCACGCATCCATCCCAGTCCTGATTCCATGTGTTTGGTGTTCCTTTTTCTTTCTACCTTGCGGTAGTCGTTGGTTCTTTTCCTCTATCTCTTCGCTTGTCTTTTGTTCTGTTTTCTTTGGCGGGGGCAGGATTGGGATGGGAATCATTTTTAGAACCTTCTTCATGTTTCCTGTCTCGATTTTTGTCCCGCTCCGGCCTTGCAACTTCTTTTTCTCGTGTCAGTTCTAGCTCCACCTCCGCAGTATTTTCTTTGGCGGGAACGGGATAGTGTTTGGCCCCGGTCCTTTTTGTTCCTTTTGTTCCCCATCTCTTTCCTGGTCCTGGCTCAGGCCCTGTTTGGTTCCTGTCCCGTTTTCATTTTTGTTTCATTGACCTGTCCGCCCAGTTTATTCTAACTTAAGTGGTTCCCCTGAGCCCCATTTTCCATTCGTTACCGACCCATAGCTACCATTTTTACCGGCCCCGCTTCTTCTTCACTGTGACTTTGCTATGATGTCTGGCCAACTTGGCCATCTCTCCCCGACTCTATGGTGTTTTCAGTGTCACATGTGGATTTCGCTATATGGTCTTGCCGACATTGTGATCTCCTGCTGACTTTGACGGGTGTTTGGTGCAGCATGTTTCCTTCGGCCAGACGTTTCCCCAAGTTCCTTCTGTCTGGCCGATATTCTTGGCTCTTTGTTGTAGCTATTTCTCTTCACCTTGAGGTCTTCCTGACACTGCTATCTCTTGCCGATATGAGCCTCTCCACGCAGTGCATTAAAGCCCGAGCTACTAATGGAACATCAATGCGCACATGTAGATGATGAATGGTGATGTTTTAATTTGAGCGATAAAGGTGCCCGATGTTTTTTTGAAGACCAGTATGCAGTGCGATCTAGTGGAGGAATTGTCTCAGTGGTCCGATGAAGATTTAAAGGTGACCACCCGATCTCTGATGATCAACGGTTGAGTTTCATACTAGACCACTGTTAGGGTTTCTATGTTCGCACGAGAAGATTTGAAGCATTCATGGCGACGCGACTCTGGTACATGGACGACATGGCTCGAGTATGGACACACGGATTTGGCAGTAGATTTGACATTGATTTCCTGGCTCCATTCATGTGGGAATGTCTTTCCTGTAGCGGCCCGACCAATTGTATTTATGTGACCAGTGAGGCAGTTGGAATTTTTGACTTGGCCTGCGAGCTATTCTAGGGTTTGTCCTAGTCAGCTGATGATGTGTAATCTTATCTGGCTGATTGCTTGTTGCTTCTCCTATTCCTATAAAGGAGAATTTCATGGCCAGATGTTGGGGTTCCGAACTTTGGTGTTCTATTCCAAATTTTTCTAAGTTTTGGGATTAGCCTAGGACAGATTAGGGTTTGGTCTTAGGTCATTTTTGAGTCTGTAAGCTGTAATGTTGAATTCCTCTATTAATGCAATTAGTTAAGCAAGAACACATGAAGATGCTTATCTTTAATGCATATCATCAGATTATCTCCATATTTGTAAGTTCTTAATCATTTAAATAAATGCATAAGGTGCTTTTGTTCATCTTCTCATACTTTATGGGACTGTGTTATTTGTTGATAGGTCTTCTTCAAGGAAGTAGTTAAATCCTTTGAATAGATAGCAGTGATTATTTGTTTGCAAGTTGGATTGGGTAAGAAGAGTCTAGTTGATACAAGAGCCGGATTGTTAGTGTAAGGCACTGATAGCTGATGTAAGACATTAGCAAAACATAATCCACTGATTGAGTCTAGTTTGCAAATGAATTCCATCTTTTTTGTTTGACTCCGTGGCCCAAGATTAGGCACTGGTCTGTCCTGCAGCCTAGTCCCTCTCAGAAAGCCTTATAAAATTATTGAATATCTTTGGTCTAATATCTTTCCCTACCTTTTGGTTGCTTCAAGGTTGAGCTACTAAGAATCTAGCCCTATTTGAGGTTCTCAATACTTGGCATTAGGAGTCATCTGCTATAAAAAGCAATGTCTAGTCTTATTTGAGGCATTGTGTGGGTATACCCGCTCTGGTTCTGCAGAGCCTAAAGTGCAGAAGATCTCAGTCTTTGACTGAATCTTGTCAGTTGGTCCAAGTCCTCCGAGTTGCCCTTGACTAGAGATGGCTACTCCATAGATATAATAGGAGACCAACCTGGTTGCTCATTAAAAACAACCAACACTTAAGATGTGCCAAACGTCCTCCAAGGTGATGGTGGCCTCGCCAGTGGGAAGGTGGAAAGAAGAGGTCTCATGTGCCATCTCTTGACAAGCGCTGACATCATCCCAAGGTGGGTGCGTACAGTAGTTGCATAGGTCATGTACCATAACCCATTCTCTCGTAATTGATACTGATATTTGTCACTGAGGTCTCACAAGTTACCGAAGAGATCACATGACTTGTACTCTCGGGAATAGAGCTCTCTCCCCACATCCTGCATCAGGAAGGGTCATCATGTTAAAAAAAATTAAAAAAAAATCTGGGCGTCCAAGAAACCACTCTAGTGTCGCAATTTGATTTTTATAAAACTATGACGCTAGGGTACAAAATGCCGAAAGTGCACCACCGTGGTGCACTTTCCTTTCGAGCGGTGCAGTTTGAAAAGACTCCTATGATTAATGCACCACTGTATCGCACTTTGGAAATGACCCTGCGGGCCATGACCTCAGCGTCGGAGTTTGCAATTTATTTTCAAACTCTAAACTCCACCACCGTGGCACAATCTGACACTGAGCGGCGTAGTTTTATTTTTGAGTGGCACTATATAGTGCCACTGCAAAATGACTAACTTTGAAAGCAATAAATGAATGCTAAAAACAAAAAATAAAGCTCAATTAAGGATCACTTACCGGTGCCCCAATGTCGGGTGGCCGCTGGTACGTCCGAACTTGATCAGAAATGTGCATCAAAAGCTATTGTTGTGCCATATTGTCAAAAGGTCAGAGCCCAAATCTCAAGGTTGCTAGATGGTTGTGTGTGAAAATGAATTGAAAGTGACCCCTAGGGGTCTTTTTAAGCTTGAAAATTAGGGTTTTTTCATCCTGATTGGCTATCCTGCTAGGGTTTTAAACCCTTGAGCCTGTTTTTGTCTAGTTGAGGCCTATTTTACATCATTTTATTGCATTTAGACATGTTTTTGGCCTCTTGGAGCATTTTTTGACCTGTTGGGCACCTTGTCCTCTTTTTTCGCGAGATCATCCAAAAATTAAAATTTTCATCCAATCTCTCAAGGGGGCAATATATTGGCATGTTTTCTCTCGCTGGGTAGTAGTGGGGCAAGATTTTCTTAAAAACAAAAATTATTTTGGCTTTAATCGAGATTGTTTATTCTTTGAACCAACACAACAAGTGCATTACTTCAAAGAGGGGGAAAATGTAGTCATGTAAAATGTACCGATTGACATTGTGCATCTGATCCTGACCACTAACATCGTTTCATCCTGAATCGTCCTTCAGTCTAACCATTTAATCAAATACCCTTATTTGATTAAATTCGTCAATATTCTTCTCTTAATTAAATAAACCAGTTATCTAATTAAGTAACCTCTTCTCAATAATTAAATTAACCATTTTGATCTAATTATCTGATTTAATTAAATAATTAATTTTATTTGATTAAATCTCTAAAGTCTATCTATTAAATTAAATTAATTAAAACCTTATTTAGTTTAATCTAACAATCATCTCTTTAATTAAATAAATCAAAATCTTTATTTAATTAATCCCTTATCACATTCTTCTCATACTTGATTTAAATAAATCCACAAATTTAAGCCAAATAGGTCACATCATTTAACTCCCCTTCATTAAATTAATTAACTTTGATTAATTTAATCTCATATCATGTCCCATCCTCTAGCTTTTGCCACTTGCACATGAAAATAGACTTATTTGATTTATTTAATCTCTATTTTCCTCAACAAGGCATCTTTTAAGGGATATTCTTCAAGTTTGAATTCAAAATCTAAGTTCACATGTACATCCAACAAGGCATTTACTCTCTCTTACATGTCTTTTTCCTTGAGCCAAGTGGCATTTAATGCATTCTTTCTTCCCTCTTGCATGTCATTTCAACAAATTCAAAATTCAAAATATGCATTTATTGGCACAATCATCAAAATTTGCACATCCTCCATCCACTCGTAGGTTGACAAGTGGCATCTTTCCATTGGTTGAATGTTATTCCCACATTGCTCTATTTTGGGCATGCTTTCAACTTGTCAATCTATAAATAAGAGGCTAATCTCCTCATTTTATCATCCAAATTTTGAGTAAACTTACTATGCCCAAATATTTAGCAAATTCCATCCATTATTATTCAATCTTAGCTAGGTTATGTAGATTTTTCCATTGGAGCACTCACCATCAAGCATCAACAAAGTCGATCAATTATCATCGCACAACAATCTTGCATCATAGGAATTGGGAAAGGGCTAATTTTCACATCAAATTGGCACCAATTCCCCCATGGGATCATGATTTTCCTAGTTTAATTAGGATTCAATCTCTTTTATTGTCATTTCATTATATTCTTCATTTATTTTCCTAATTTGAACTTTGAAGATGGATTTCATGGGGAATCCTTATTCTTGCTTGCATTTCACCATCTAATGTGTTTCTTCTTATTGTTTTGCGGGTATTAGGATTGAGGTTCACACACTATGTGCATTAATAGTGAATAATTCCTAAGATCTAAGATAGGGGCTCCACTTTTTAATGCCATCAACCTATTTTCAAGCCCTTTAAAAATGTATGAGGCATAGTCAAAAGGTCTAGAGTTGTGATACTGAACATTTGCTAAAATTATCATGGGCACAATTGACATATATTCAGGGACTTCCATTCCTAATTACTCGCCTACCAAAAAATAAGTGTATTTCATATAGGGATCAAAAAGATCAACATGAAATGGGGGTCCATCACTATCCTCTAGTGGAATTGGTTTGCTACCCTATTTAATTTTGTGTAATGGCAACCTCCAACCCTTATAAATTATTTCCATCCTCCCGAATTCCTTCTCTAATTCTTCACATACGATCTCTCCATTACATACCCCTTCTAATTTAAAAACCTCACCTATTGCATCTTCTGTTATGTGTATCAATGGTTTCCTAGATGGGTCACAAATGGCTTTAAGTTTTGAATTATAATGGGTGGCCAACAATTTCACCAATTCTACATTGACAAATACATTCGGGCAAACCAGCTTCCCGAGATTAAGCTTCCATGGGTTACATACTGGTTCAAAACGATTTCTCCAATAATATTGAAAACTAAAAAGCTCATAATCTTATTGGGGTCCAAATATCACCTATGAGCTTACATTTTTCATCCAATTTATCTAATTCTTCCCTAAGTTGTGCAGATAGTCTGGATTTGGGTCCAGAGCTAGGTAATTCATCAATAAGATCTTGATTTAGTTTTTGCTCAGTGCCCTCTAGCTCAATTTCAATTTTTTGTTTTTTCCCTTTAGGTTGACTACTTTCCCCTTGTTTTCTACCCTTCAATCTTCCTGAGCTGGTAGCTTCCATTCTTCAAAATTGCAGAATTTAAGGTACAAAGAACTTACTATATTTTTCTTGAAATCTTTGAGCCAAAAGAATACCCTGGTCCTTCATTGTCAACTTTTCTTCCTCCACTACCAATTCTATAATAATGTTTTCATTTGATTTCTCTTGATTCATGAAATTACTTATGCTTTGTTGCGCCATTAATGTTTTAGCTAAAGCATGAGTATAGAAGGTTTTTTTTTAAAATTCTCACTGTCACATGCATGTAATTTTATCGGCAAGAAATTTTAAAATCTTGGGTGATCCTTTTATTCAGGATTTAACCAACATTCATTAAACATCCGCTAGGACATATTGTAGTTTCCCCAATGTTCTGAGTCTTCTCGATAATTATTTTGATTCACTTGTATCTTCATTACCAAGAAATTATGTATCACTAAGATGTCCCACAGTTTCAATGGTGTTATAAGTTTCCTCAAGAGTTATTCCTTCGATCTCAAGTATGTCACTAAAACTCCTGCCGATGAAAACCTATCACCGTGACTTAGTAGGTCGGGCAGACAATCCTGAGCTTACTCCAAAGGTATATGTCTCGACAAGATATTTCTTTCATGCTTCATTGATGAGATCCCCAAGCCATTCCTCTTGGTGTGTTTTCTTTGGAAATTCTGATCGCTAAGACAAGACAATTTTCTTTCCAATGGAACTACACTTGGTATGACCTTCTTATCTCTCCCTACTGAATTTTGTTTTGCTGATGAATCTCTTCATAGGCTAGACCATGAACCATGTCTTTCCGATTATCATTCATTTTAAACATGTCACCAAGACTTCTACCAACACAATTCCACCGGTGTGTCATGGAGAGTCGGTAGGACACCTTGAAATCATCCCAATAACATTTATCTCAATGTCATTACCCTCCTATGCTTCATCAGCAAAACAAGATGGATGTCTTAGGCTGACTTTATGAATTTTACTCTGATGGTGTTGATCTTGCTGATATATTTCATTGTGCTTCAAGCGATGAGACATATATAAGCTCGATAATAATATCACCCTGATGATCATTGTCTTGCCAATACAACCTCTTCGTCATTGAGATGTGAACTGCATCTTCCCGATGTGCATCCTCAAATGAGATTTTATCGGTATGACATTCTCGACCTCTTGTCGATATACTGAAAAAATATGTATTAGTATAAAATAATTCATGGATCAGAGAGACCTACATCATCTCCCACTGATATGACTTATACACTCAAATTCTTAGGCTCAAGTGAATTATATGGGATGAAACGATAAAGACTGACGTGAACATGGGTGATTATTTTATACAAAGAAAATTATATCAATTTTATACACACAATATGGAATTCTTTGGAAAAACTATGAGTATAAACAACTATAAATTTTTTAAAAAAATTATAGTTCCAACAGTGGCTCTGTCTGGGGATGAATGATTGTGAGATCATTGCAAGGATCTAGATCTCTGGATGAGCAGACCAAAACTCCATGGTTATGGATTAGTGAGAAAGATGGAATGAAAAGAAATGGAGATGGAGATGGAATGGTATGAAAATGATCCTATACTACTATACATGGAGAAAATTTTATTTTAAATGAAGGAATTTTAGGATTGTCCATGTACTGGAAATTCCTATTCCTTTTATTTCCTAAACTATTGTGCATGGAGAAATTTTTTTGAGAGGTATGTCAAGAGTTGTCCATGAACTGGCCACCCTTAATCCTTTGTATTCTTCAAGAGAAAAAGTGCTTAAAAAATTGCCAATGTTCAAGCATCTCTTGTTCTTCACCAATCATATTTTGCAAATAATATGAATCTTCACCTCTCTTTCCAACAACAACAAAGGGTCCCAGCCACAAAGCTTCAAATTCCCCATTCTTTCCCTTCTTCTGACACCTGCCATTCCACATCAGCACCAGATCATTTTCTTCAAATTTTCTATCTTTTGCTTTCCTATCAAATAAATACTTCATTTGTGCCTGCAACTTCACATTCTGGTTTTCAGCTACTCTTCTTATCTCGTCAAGCTCTCCCAGCTGCTCCATTCTTTCCTCCATTGGTTTTAGAATGTCTATATCTTCCTGAAGGATAAATTTGTAAACTAGTAACAAATTTTGTAAAGGCATCCTAGCTTGTGTTCCATATACTAGTTCAAATGGGAATTTTCCAATTGCCCTTTTCACAGTGATCCTATTTTCCCACACAACCATCTTCAACTTTGAATCCCAGGCTCTTTTGTTTCCACCTAGCATTCTCCTTATGATATTCAGGAGACTTTTATTGCTGGACTCTGCTTGACCATTAGCTTGTAGATGGTAAGGAGCTGCATAAGAAATATTGATGCCATGTGTACTAAAAAATATTTGAACTCATCAGATCTGAAACACATCCCATTGTCTATAATCAATCTTATCGGTGTTCCAAATCTGGTAATAATATTCTCCATTAAGAAATTGATCACAACTTTACTTGTTGCTTGCTTTGTTCGGACTGCCTCTACCCATTTGGTGAAGTAATCAGTAGCTACCAATATCTGCTTATGTCATCCTCTTGATTTCTCTTGTATCTCCCCAATAAAGTCAATCCCCCATTGATGGAAAGGGGCTTCAATCTATAGAGGTCTAAGTGGTAAAGCTCCTTCATATTTCATTATCCCTGAGAACTTTTGACATGATTCACATCTTCTTACTTATGAAAATGAGTCATTAAAAACTTTGGGCCAGTAATAACCTACCCTAAGAATCTTGTGTGCAGTTGTTTTTGTAGAATAATGACCTCCACAGACCCCTTCATGCATCTCTCTTAAGACATGTTTATCTTGTGATTCATCTAGGAATAATAACAACATCCCATCCCTATTCTTCCAAAACAAATCGCCTTCCATGAACACATATTTAGATGCCCACAGCTTCAAAGTTCTTTGAATATCACTTAATCCTTCAGGACATTTCATGTGTCTGAGGTAATACATGATATTTGTGTACGAAGAAGTATGCTCAATGCTAGCAACTTTATTTTCTTCATCTTCTATGTTACAAATTTGATTTACTTCGATATTTATTTCTGCCATTAACCTAGCCAAACCCTATCCTCACTAATTTAGCGATTTGTATTTCCATATATCAAATTCTTGAATTTTATTAATCCACCTACATCTCCTCCCTATTACTTCTGACTATGTCAGGATATCTTTGATAGCTGCATGAGGGACATAGGAAATCACTTTGGCTTCAACAAGATATGGTCTAAAAGCCTTTGTGGCTTTCACTAATGCAAATGCATTTTTTTCCATTATATCATACTTCAATTCTGACCCCTGCAATGACTTGCTGAAAAAAGACACAGGCTACTCATGACCTTCCTCATTCTTTTGTAACATAACAACAACTATAGTGTGTAATGAAGCAAATGAAAATATTTGGAAGGGTTTTGAAAAATATAGAGACTTAAGGACAGGGGCTTCCTTGATGGCCTTTTTGATGGATAAAAAAGCTTCCAATGCTTCTACAGTCCAGTCTATTTTTTGTCCCTTAGCATTTTTGATATCGGCTTAATAATTTCAAAAAAATTAGACATGATTCTCCTAACAAAGTTGATCTGTCAAAAAAATGATTGGATGGCCTTGACAGTTTTAGGACTAGGAATTTTATCTATGGCCTCTACCCTCTTAGGATCTATTCTAATTCCCTCCTTCGATACAATATGTCCTATAAGTTTACCCTCTATGACTACAAAATGACATTTTTTAGGGTTTAGACTAATACCATATTCTAAAGCCTTAATGAATATTTTTTCCAAATGTTCTACATGATCTTCACCCCTTTTTGAATAAGCAGTAAGGTCATCTTGATATACTACCATTATAACATTAATCAGGTTTGCAAATGCTACGTCCATAGGCCTTTGGAAGGTTGCTCCTCCATTTGTGAGACTGAATGGCATTCAAACATAAACATATGTTCCCCATGGGGTTGTAAAAGTTGTCTTGTACTGCTCAAATTCTTTGACTTTGACTTCATTGTAACTAGAGAACCCATTAATCATAAACAACAGCTCACACCCTCTCACTTTATGTAGTATAGCTTCTATATTAGGTAGAGGGTAATTATCCTTGAGGGATGCCACATTTAGATTTTTGAAGTCCACACACAATCTGATATCCCCAATTTTCTTCCTCACAGAAACCAGGTTTGAAACCCAGGTTGAATGCCTGATGGGTTTGATGATACCCCCATCTCTAAGCTTTGCCAATTCTTCCTGCATTTTTGGTTCAAATGTTGGGTTTGTTAGAAATGTAAAATTTTGAATATTTCATAGTCAATTGCATTCATGAGTTTCCAAAATAAGTCCTCATCATAAGCATAAAATTCCTTCCTCATGGTGTATTGCTTATATTTTGTCATATGATCCATTAGAATTCATCTAGTCCTTGATATTTCATTGTATTACCCATATCGGCAAGACAAGGTGCAGGTCTCCCTGACCTATGTTTTTCACTAATGTATACTTGTTGTAGATTACCGGCAGGATACATCTTTTGTTTTGGCAACAGAAAGATCATATCAGCAAGAGAATTCTATCAGGATGAGTCACAGTGAACTCATATATGTCTCACCGACCAGCACATGGAATGATGTATCGACCAAACAAAATACTATCGGAGTAATGTCTTACCAAAAGTATCGGGTCTTGCTGATAAAGCGCAAAAGGATTCCATCAGATGGCTATCGGGAGGAAGCTACATAGTCTTGCCAACTCAAATGTCGTACCGATAAAGGTATGCATTGGCAAGAGGAAGTTTCATATTGGCAAGAATGATTTCACCAGGGTGAGGTCTCACCGAATGGGTCGTGTCTCACCGACTAGTGCATGAGAAAGAACACATCAGCAGGAGATTCATCGTCGGAGTGAAGTCATCGCGAATTCTTTGTGTCTCACTTACTAGAGTGGAACGACCAAGCACTTCGGCCAAGCTAAAGGTATTTGGGATGAGGTCTTAGCGAATTCATAATTTCTTACCGACCAGCGATAAAGATATACATTTCAGTAAGACTAAGATGCATTAGAGTAAGCTCTCAGCGAATGGCTCCAATCTTGTCAAAAAAACACAAAAGGATTTTATCGGAAGGTTTTTGAGGTGACGTCTTGGTGAGTACCTCCGGTCTCGCCGACATGCGTAGGGGAATTCTATCAAAGGTTATCGGGGTAAGGTTATATAGTCTTGCCGACCGGTTTTGTCATGCCGACATTTTGTTGCATCGGTGTGAGAATGGTATTGTCATGGCAACAAAATGTGAACTTAAGGAAATTTTTCGGCGAGACATTTGGCATCGATATGAGTCTTTTCGAAGATTCATAGTCTTGACGATGAAATTTATTTCATCGGTAAGATCAATTTCATCAGTGAGAAACTTGAAGGTCACGCCAAGATGTGGTTTCATCGGCGAAAAAGTGGTTACATTTCAGTGACCAAAAAAATACCACGGGGTGCATCTTGGTAAAATGCAGTGTGATCTATGAGACGTCTCCCCGACAACAGAGGTCACAACAAAACACAAAGGATGCAGGATGACTATCGGCAAGACATTGGCCTTCGGTATGACTATGGGATGTCTCAACGAATGTCTCAGAGATGATTGGCAGAGCCCGAATACAATTGAGCACCAATGTTGGAATGCAAAGTGATGTGTCTTTTCAAATATTGGTGTATAAATATTCTTTTCTGATTGTAATTATGGGGAGATTAGATAACAATAAACAAAAATGGATAGCAGAATACAGTGGAACACAATGTTTCACAAATATGAGACTATGTTGAATGTTTAAAATCATGGGGATATCAATTGAAATCTTTTAATATGGTGTAGTTGTTTCTGGTATCAGTCGTTTATGGTGCTCGTTGAAAGCATTATTGAAGTTGTCTCCAATATGGTGTTTTCTGGTTATTTAAATTGGTGTAACAAGTTTATATCTAGTTTGTTAGTGCACATTTTTTGCATCTGTATGATCAATTGATTGGTTCTTTCTAGTAAAGATTAAATCCTTTAAGTTGATCATAGTAATTAGGGAATGCTAGTTGGATCAATAAGAAGAACTCGGTAATCATAACCTTGCATGTTTATACAAGCTATAAACTAAATCATATGTTGAACAACTTGAATGTTTGCTAGAATGAAGTACTTGTTTTAGATTTCTCTTGACTCTATATACCCCATAAGACACTAGTCTCCATAGTTTCATCATTCAATTTTATTCAATTCTTTTTACATCTGTTAACTGAACATATTAGGTTTTAGTTTTAATATTGTCTACAATTTATACTAAATTTAGTCTTATTTGTCCATCTCCATCTGCCATCGTGGACAAATCACTGCAAGAGAGAAGATCAAAATTCAAATCTGCCCAATTCATACAGGTACACCCACCTAGGTCTAGTAGCACCTGAAGAGTAGAAGGTTTAAGCCATTTAACCTTATCTATTACCCTAAAACGTACCAAGAGATTGGAAGCCTCTTGAGGTATTTTTACCTGCATTTTTGAGAGCTAACAAATTGGCAACTCTGCTGGGGAATTAACTTAGAATCTGCGCCTTAATCATAGAGTTAGAAACTTCAAATAGACTCCGTTGGGAATAATAAGTAAAAAAAAAAATCTCACTTTCAAAAAAGTGAGTGGCGACTCTGATAACAACATTGCAACATGAATGGAAGAAGATCTCAATATAGGGGAGGTCATACTAGAGCCCCTGCTAATAGTAGTAAGTGGACACAAAAGGATGATAAGGTTGATAAGGGTAAAAGGATAAGTGAGGACATGTGCATGACGAACAAAGACAAATCATCAATACCACATGGTGAAAAATATGGTTGTTATGATACATGGAGAGATAATTCAAGTGCAGAGCCTTGTACCCCAGAAGATCAAAGGAATCCTTTTTACGATCCTCAAAAATAGGCTGAGTTTAGAGCTGAACTTGAGGGTGAACGAATCAGAATTCAAAATGAATATGATCAGAAAATGGAAGGTAATCATAATGGAATTCAACATGAATATGATCAGAAAATGGAAGAAAATTAGAATGGACCCACTGATCAAGAAACTCCTCAAGAAGATTATGAATCTTTAACTTATGAAGAAGTAAAAGCACGGTTTGAATCTCAAAGAAAGGAGAGAGAAGAACATGAGAGGGCCCAGATGATACAAGCAATGAGAGAATTCAAATTGTAGAAAGTTCAGAACATTGCTCATACAGCTGGTTGCCCCCCAAAGTATGTACCACCTCATAAATAGGGTAATCATGGTGCAGGGCCTTCTAAGCCACCAAGGGTTCCTCACCATCAAGTTGGGAATGAATATAGACAACCAAATCATCCACCTCATATTCCCACACAACATACATACACACAGTCGCCTCATGGTCAGCATTATATGCCACATCATAATACACAATATAATAACTCAATGTATCTGTACCCACCTAACCCTCCCCCTCATCAGTATACAACAATGATCAGATAGTTTGATTTAGTAGGGTTTCATTTATACCTGTAATCAAGGGAAAATCATATTGTTAGATTGTTAATTAATAACATCAAAATCCAATGAAATAACGAAGCACAAAGGAAATAAAATGAAAATAAAAGAAACAACGTTACTAGATATCTTCATCTTCCATGGTTAACATTCCTTACACCTTCTAGTTTGCAGCAAATCGATGAGGCCCTCAGATTTCAAACGAGCAACATATGATAATGTCCAAGTCCTATGCAAATGTTGAAGGATTTATAAATTGTGCCAATGTCTATGCTTATGACTATGACAATATGCTAAATGAAATAATAATTATTAATACTGAAATGACTACAATGCCTAAATTCGAAAATGAAGTTGTCAGGATCCTGAAATTATGAGCAAAATTGTCTTTTATAGAAAACACAATTTTGAGCGGACGGATGAGATTGAATTCTAAGAAAGACCTAGAATGAGAGGTCCAGATTAAACCTGAGAATCCCTAATTAGGGTTAGGGAAAATTCTTTAATCGAACGGTCAAAATAAAATCGGATCGACGGTGGAGAATAAATGAGACAATTAATTAAAGAAATAAAGATTTCTGAAAAATCAAGAAGATAAGATTGCCTGATTTGCAAGATTTGAAAAATCAAAGAGATAAGATTCAGACTGAAGATAAGATTTGAAAAATCAAGAATCTGCCCGATTACTTGATTTTTGGAAGATTAATTACTAATTTGAATTAAAATAATTCAAATTATAGATTTTGAGAGATAATAAATAATCTTTTTTAGATTATTTATCAAAAAGGACTGTCAGTTATGATTGACATGACATTTTAAATAATTTAATTTATTTAAAATGAGAAGAATATTAATTGGCAATTAAATAATTAGATTTAATTATTAATTTAGGAGATAAAATTAATTAAATAAATAAATTAATCAATTTATTTAATTAAAATAGTTAGTGACGTATTAAATAAATAAATGTAATTCACTTATTTAATAATCAAGAAGAATTAAATGACAAAGGGGAATTAAATAAATTAAGAAATTTATTTAATTAAAGGATGACTTAGACAGTTAATGACGTATTTAATAAATAAATTTATTTATTTATTTAATAATCATGAAGAATAAATGATATGAATTAATTAAATAATTATGAATTATTTAATCAATAGTCGAATGTGGACCAAGGACATAATTAAATGTCTTAATTATGCTAGGACGAAAGTGCTAAAAATGAAGCTTGCAGGCCTAGGTCATTTTTAGGTGTCTACATTTTGCCCCTCTTTGTCATAATGTCGCTTGTCGCATTGTGACAAAGAAAATAAGTCAAAAAATACCCTAGTGCAAAATAAGATGAGGAAGAATGACGAGAAGGGTTGCGGTATGCCCCCTCGAGAGGACAGACAGGTTCCAAAAACATGGGTGTGCTCTCGAAATTAATGAGAAGACTAGAATATGAAGAGACAAAGAAATGTTAATGCAAAAGATATGGATGATGATATGGATGCAATGCCTATATGAGATGAGTGAGAGAAGATGACAAGACTAAAGAAGATGAATGTTAGTTCCTAGACCAAATCCTTCAAAACATTGCCATAGGACTTTAATATTTATTGCTCTTAATCATCATTGGGCGAACTGTTGTAATGGCCAATAAACACCATGATATGACATAGATCGAGGTGTGCAAGTTCGTACCATCACATAAGACAAGCAGTCACAGACAAGGATGATCATGCCTCATACTAGGAGCGTGTTTGCCCCAGTCTTTTTGCCATAATCAACCACATGCAAAAAAAAGACAAGGACAAATCATCAAACGTCGTTGCTTCTCTAAATCCTGTTTCTAGGACATCCTTGAGAAACTAGTAGCATGATTGTCAAAATACAAAAAAAAAGAGTCCTTACCATGATATGTCGTTGTTTTTCTAAATCCCAGAATTAGGACCTCGCTGAGAAGCTAGTAGTCATGTGTGTCAATTGTCATGCTACGTCGCTGCTTCATTAAATCCTGCTCAGTGAGATCTCGCTGAAAAACTAATAACATGATAAAAAATCAAAAGACAATTGTCAAGTGTTTGCCAAGTGCATCTGGATATCCATTGTTCTGATGTCAAGATGCCATGTTTGATAATGTTGAGATGATGAATGCCGAAGGTTTCCATATTCAGGAAGGACACATCCTGAATAATGTCGATGTCTAGGAAGGACACATCCTAAAACACCAATGTCAAAGTTTTGTTCTTCAGAAGGACACATCTAAAAGAATGGTGATGCCAAGAGGAATGATCCTTAAGTGTTAGAAAGGATCCCTCGAAAATGTCAAATGATAGGGACAATGCCTAGGAAGGACACATCCTAAGGCATAAATGACTGAGGTTATTCTTCAGAAGGACGCATCTGAAAGGTAACCAAGAGTTGATAGTTTGACTGGTTGCGATAATTTGACTTGTTTTGACTGAGTTTGACTTGTGTTGGCCATATGTCAATATTGTCATGATGATATGTGCTGATGAGATTGTCTTGCTGTCATAATGATTGTCATGATGAGTTTTGTTCATTTGGGAAAGATTCATGTTGTCTTGAAGACTTTTTGACGTGTATCAGTGTGATGCCATGATCCCTAATGGACTGACCTAGTGCGGCCTCGGGGGCTCATTGACAGATGGCCTTGCCTACGTCATACACTCAGAGACCTTGTAGTTTGACACGACCAATGACTTTGTCTTGATGAGCAAAGATTGCGTCATGATTTTATTTCGACAAACCTAAAGGACTGACCTAATGTCTCGGGGACTCAAATATGAGTCTTGCATACGTAGCAAATGCGCAGAGACAACATAGTTTGGACAGATGACAAAGACTGATCTGACATGATTGACTTTGACTAGAAATGACAGGTGATGACATTGATTTGGATTTTTTTTGTGTTTTTCTTCAAGACGTTTTATGATTTTTAGGTCTTTCTTCAAGACATTTTATGATGTTTTTGGTCTTTCTTCAGGACATTTTATGATTGTTTTTGGTCTTTCTTCAGGACATTTTATGATGTTTTTGTCTTTTTTCAGGACATTTTATGATGTTTTTGTCTTTTTGTCATTTTATGATGTTTTTGGATTTTGACGTTTGAGAGGATCATGACAAATGCATATGATTGATGTCTACACATGAGAATCTAAGGACAAACATGATTGTGCCCCTAGTCAAGCTGAATACCAATTGACATGTGATGACAACATTGTTTGACGTGGGAAGGACGCATCCCAAAACAACGTGAGGACAATGACGATAATGTGATGAAAGTATTGTGGTCTACAACCAGGCCAGGAACGCAGTCAAGTAATGTTTTGGATAATGTGATTGTATGGATTAGACTCATTGCATTTGGAATGACTTGGTTAGGGCTAGATGGGATGATGGAGTTTCCTTAGACCATTTGACAAGGGAAAGCCAAGATAGGTGACAGGCATGAAAGGATAAGAGGTGGCCTTGGTAAAGGACAGGAAACACGAGACTAAGGGAATTGTCATATGATTTTCAAGGACTATGTCGTATAAGGACAATAAGACTATGACAGTTAATGACCTGATGTTTCGTGAATCATGTATGACCGAAGGATAGACATGTCAAGAGTTTTCCTAAAGCATGATTTATGTGTGTCAGTTTTATGTCAAGACCAAGGTAAGTGGGAAAGTGAATGGAAATGATAGGGCTAAGATGGATGGATGTCAATGTCATGAGGAAGGTATGGGAAATGAGACGACTTGCCCCCAAGTGTAAGAGTCCACATAGATGATTTATTTTACACATGACGCCTGTTTGCCAGGTTTTCACCATTGGATGAAATTTTTCTCTTTACTATTTTCTTAACTTTTTGGTTTTTTTGGTGTCACCAAGATGCATGTTTGCCAGGTTTTCATCGGGGTGACGATTTTTTATTTTTTTTTGTATTTCTAATTTTGTGGATAGCCTGGATGCTTTAGATAACCACTGACTATTTTGAATCCACTAACGGTGCCGATATAGAGACTAGTGCCATGATATGCCAAAAATGACCTTGTTGAAGGAGCTGTCTTATCAGGATCGTAGCACTTGCATACAACTGATTGATGTCATTGTGGTCCTTTCTGATACTAGAGTTGGCCTTATCAAAATACACACATTGCAATAGAGTGCCATGAGAGTCCTTGTGGTAAAGAATTGCTGCCATGATGTGATGGATTTGTGACGTAGGATTTTTGGACTTTAGGCGAGATGTAGGATTATGACAGATGATGGTAGATGTGGAAAGGTTGTTTGGACATTTGAATGAATGACTTTTTATTTTCCAAACTTGGGATGGTGGATGACGGATTTTGGAGGGATGGTGTTTGGAACCAACACTTTTATATGCCTTGATTGATGACCATTTTGAAGGAGGTGGACATGTGTTATATGTGGGAGTCCTCTTGTATTGTGGATCCACATTATGATTGACTTTTGCATTCGACCTGGTATCTTTGTTTGATCCATCTTTCTTTGGGATCCATTTTAATTTCATTTGTCCACTTGTCCTTTTGTTTGATTCAATGGCCTTTGACCTTTGATTTTGATCTTTTGATTTGTATAACTTTTGTTTTTGTTGGTTCCAAAGGGAAGGTTTATTTATGATGGAAGGACGATTCATGGTGTGGGTGGAGGGGGTGTTGGCAGCAACCTTATGACAAGGATTTCTCATGGACTCCATTTTGACGTTTGTATTTAACAAAGTTGCCCCCAATATCGAGGAGGTACCACTGACATCATTTGATTTGTTGTCTGAGGAATAGCCAAGACCTTGATGTCTGTAATTTTTCTAAAGCTGTATTGGTTCTAGAATGCCTTGCTCATGTATGCCTAGTCCTTTGCCTTGATATTGCATGCTTTGAAAGATTCTATTTGTGATGGGGTATTTGTTGCTTTGAAAGCAAGATGCTAACCCATCATTAGGTATGTGGATACTGTCACTTGTAATATTTTCATCTGCGAGAAAGCCTGCTCTAACAAAGATAGATGACCCTAGTTGATAAAGTGTCTTAGCTTCATTGTCTTGTTGGACATATTCCTGACTGATATCTGTGGTCTGATCTTGTGACATGTCAAGTTCAGATGATTATGTTGGTGCTTCCAAAGAAATGTCGAAGCCATCATTATGGTCAGTGTCATAGAGTCCAATAAATTCAGCTATAGCTTGATCATTTTCAAATATATCTATATTCGAATACTCTTGTGCTTGAGGAATATCGTCTATGTGTGTAATGGAGGCAAGTTTTTCATTTTGGAAACTGTCAATAGTCGAGGCCTATATAGGATTGGAAAGTGTTTGATCATGAATGGCGTAAAGGTCAAGGAGTGGATTGTTTTGGATTTTTTTGTCAATGGTAGGGTCTTGGTCAAGGATGAGGTTGTCATGGATTTGGACTTCTTGTTCAATGGTAGGGTCTTGTTCAAAGATGGGGTTGTCATGGATAGGTGTGTTTTGGATGTCATGATTGTCTTGAAGGACTCCCTGAATGGAGTTTAAGATAGGGTCATGGGATGGACTACCTTGTTCTTGACATGAGGGTGACATTATAAGGTTATGCTTTGGGCTTTCATTTTGACATGTATCCTCAAGTGTAGACGATGGGATTTGACTTTGAGCAATGACAAAATTTTCATGACTAGATGTGGCTTGTGAGGGGATGACTTGGAAAGGATTAATGAATGATGGACTAGGATAGGACATGGAGACTTGGACGGGACTAGTATGTGAAGGACTAGAATATGACATGGGTACTTGCATTGGACTAGTCTGTGAAGGATAAGGGTATGACATGGGGACTTGGACTGGATATGTCATGGAGTCTTGGACTGGACTAACTATTGAAGGACAAGGATATGACGTGGAGACTTTGACTGGATTGGTGTAAGGTTGATTGAAATAGGACATGGAGACTTGGACCGGATCGGTATGGTATGATGTGGGGACTTGACATGAGTTGGTAGATGGTTGATAAGGGATGCAGACTTGGATGGGATTAATAGGTGAAGAGTCAGAATATGACATAGAGGTTTGGAATGGACTATTGGACAGTTGGCTTCCCTTGTCAAGGTTACGATAAGGGTGATAAGTGGACGTTTGTTGTGAATTAATGGTAGGATTTATGTCGAGTGAATTTTGGTAGTGAGGGTAGATGGACGGAGGTGGCAAAGTATTTATGTCAAAGCCTTGTGGTAACTTAGCCCCTAAGTCCAAAAGCATGGCTAGATACCTTTGAGGGTCACGTAAGATATATTTTTTTACAAAGGAGAATATATCAGGATTTTGCTTTGCAACTTCTATGTCTTTGAAATATACTCGTCCATTTTGGTCTCTTTCTATGAATGGCTCAAAAATGTTTTGTGATGAAGATG
This sequence comes from Sequoia sempervirens, assembly GCA_007258455.2. Classification (NCBI taxonomy): domain Eukaryota; kingdom Viridiplantae; phylum Streptophyta; class Pinopsida; order Cupressales; family Cupressaceae; genus Sequoia; species Sequoia sempervirens. The sequence goes on from VDFB02378035.1 coordinate 45,578, forward strand.
GCATGTTCATGGAAGATTGGATCTTCATGTTGTGAAATGGATCAGAAAAGGTCCAATGTTTGACTTGGTTGTTTCTAGATGTTTGACCGTTGTTTGGTTTGTTTCAGTATCCAGAAAACACTTGCAAGCACGATATTTTGACTGTAAGCAAGCACACATGATACAAGTACAATCCTAAAAGGCCAAAAGGCCAAGGGTTTGTATACTTGGTATAGCCCACCGATATACTCCGGATTGGTGATAAACACCTTTCCTTCTCGAGAGCAGATAGCTTATAATTTTGGTGGCATTGGCTCCCCTCCACGGCTCATTAACGTCATTCGAGCACACTAAATTCAGATTCTTTGGGTAGTGACATCCCAAGAATTGCTATCTCTACTCAAGGGGATCAGTAGTGAGTGTCTTCGGGCATGATACTGTACCCTGCACTATACCAAGCAATGGCCAATAAAACGATTGGACACTAAGACAAGAGGTTTTTAATTCGGGCATTCCATTCGTGGGGCATGATCCATGCGGCGAAAGTCCCCTTTCGGATTCATCTCATCAGAACCACACTCATGATTCTTGGGCTTTCCCCAAGAACCCACTTTTATATACCGGCTGGAAGTCCCTCGGTGTCAGGGTGCTACAGGTTTGAGTCGTCCTAGGGTGAGTACTTTTTTCCACTAGAATAGGCCCAAGTTCTAGAGTCAGTAACCATTTCTCTTACACCCAGGATCGCACGAATGCACAAGGGGAGAGGATACTCCGATATACCGAATCATGAAGGGTAATTAACAAATAAAGATGGGTCTGATTTTCTGATCACAAGGTTTTCACCAAGTGAGAGCATACTCACCTACCATCTTGCAAGCACAATCAATCAAAGAAAATATGTGTTCTTTTTATATGCACCAAAATCAAATATTTGCTAATCTATGAAAGAAAAACAAGCACAATATTTGTTTATCTTGTCTTCGACATTCGAATCTGCAAACAATGAATTAATAATCTCTTTAATCAATATTCTTCAACACACGAATGGGGATCACCACACACTACAAGAGAAGATTAGTAACACAAAAAAATAAAAAAATAAATAAATAAATAAAACATTAATGACAGTAGCAAATTAAAACAGTGATAACTTGCTCAAAACTTAACAAAATTTTAAGTGGTAGATATCCATGGAAAGCTAAATGATATACCTTCAAAACCCAGAAAACTTTTTCCACGATTCTACACAAAATAATGTTATAGACAAAAAAAAGCGGGTTTAAAAATTAAATTGAAAAAAACTATGATCACTAAAATGCCCATAACTTTCTCAAATATCAATAAAATTAAAAACCGTTTGATATTCTGGAAAGTTGAGAGCGAGATCTACAAAACCCAGAAATTGTTTGAAAATATTTTATTCGCCCATTTTTCTGTGCTCAAATGAAGGTGACGGGATTTTGTATGACGTTTTGGCTGTAACCTGCAAAACAGTGAAAGCAAACAAGAACACACACAAATTTCTCTACAAAATGTCAGGTTCACCAATGTAATCAATGTAAAATAATCAGATTAGGAGATTGTTAATCAATAATATCAAAATCCAATGAAATAACGAAGCACAAAGGAAATAAAATGAAAATAAAAGAAACAACGTTACAAGATATCTTCATCTTCCATGGTTAACCTTCGTTACACCTTCTAGTTTGCAACAAATCGATGAGGCCCTCAGATTTCAAACGAGCAACCTATGATAATGTCCAAGTGCTATGCAAATGTTGAAGGATTTATAAATTGTGCCAATGTCTATGCTTATGACTATGGCAATATGCTAAATGAAATAATAATTATTAATACTGAAATGACTACAATGCCTAAATTTGAAAATGAAGTTGTCAGGATCCCGAAATTATGAGAAAAATTGTCTTTTATAGAAAACACAATTTTGAGCGGACGGATGAGATTGAATTCTAAGAAAGACTTAGGATGAGAGGTCCAGATTAAACCTGAGAATCCCTAATTAGGGTTAGGGCAAATTCTTAATCAACAATCAGAATAAAATCAGATCGACGGTGGAGAATAAATGAGACAATTAATTAAAGAAATAAAGATTTTTGAAAAATCAAGAAGATAAGATTGCGATTTGCAAAATTTAAAAAATCAAAGAGATAAGATTCAGACTGAAGATAAGATTTGAAAAATCAAAATCTACCCGATTACTTGATTTTTGGAAGATTAATTACTAATTTGAATTAAAATAATTCAAATTATAGATTTTGAGAGATAATAAATAATCTTTTTAGATTATTTATCAAAAAGGACGACAGTTGATTGACATGACATTTTAAATAATTTAATTTATTTAAAATGAGAAGAATATTAATTGGCAATTAAATAATTAGATTTAATTATTTAATTTAGGAGATAAGATTAATTAATTAAATAAATTAATCAATTTATTTAATTAAAATAGTTAGTGATGTATTAAATAAATAAATGTAATTCATTTATTTAATAATCAAGAAGAATTAAATGACAAAATTAAATAAATTAAGAAATTTATTTAATTAAAGGATGACTTAGACAGTTAATGACGTATTTAATAAATAAATTTATTTATTTATTTAATAATCATGAAGAATAAATGACATGAATTAATTAAATAATTGTGAATTATTTAATCAATAGTCGAATGTGGACCAAGGACATAATTAAATGTCTTAATTATGCTAGGACGAAAGTGGTAAAAATAAAGCTTGCAAGCCTAGGTCATTTTTAGGTATCTACAATACCCTTACCCTATGGATGGCAGCTGGAGAAGTCTGGTGCCTAAATTTATAGGGAGTAGTGCAATTTCTGTTGAAGACCATTTAAAGAGTTTCAATGCCTTCATTCATGATTTGGATGTACCTTATGAAGATTTACATATGAGGCTGTTCATGATGTCGCTTATTGAAGAAGCTAGGGATTGGTTCAATAGCCTAACAACAACCTCTATTGATTCTCTCCAAATATTTCAAAACTGATTCCTTGAGCAATATGGGAATCTAAGTGCACCAGATGTTGCTCTTCATGAATTGATTCAAATTCAGAAAATTTAGAATGATTCAATTTTTGACTTCAAACGGAAATTCAATAAACTACAGAATAGAATACCTCCTAGATCAAAGTTTCCAGACTCTGTAGCATTGAGTGTTTACCTGAATGCCTTCGATCCTAAAACAAGGTATGAATTGAGAAATAGGTTCCCAAGAGATTTGGTTGAGGCCCAAAAGACAACATTAACAATTGAAAATAACAAAAGGGCTACTGGGATAATTGATAAAAGAGACAATCATAGGGCTCCTCAATAAACCAATAATTATCAATACAAATAGGAGAACACATACATGAATGAAAGGCCTAGGCTGCATGACATGCCTTATAACACAAATTGGAAGGATGGGAAGCCTATAACAAAAATGCCTAGAAACAAAGAGACTCCTGATCCATTATGAAAGAAGGTAACCTATATGGTGAATAACAATTATTTCTATGAAGTTTGTGATAAGCCACATTCACCAGAATATTGTGTTGTAGACCAAAGAATGGGAGAAGAAGGAATGTTGATGGGAAATGATGGAGAATATCACACAGTGTATCTAACTTCAAATACTTTTCACCGTGTTGAGGAGAGGTACTCATCTTCAGAGGATGAAGGTTATGAGTATGATGTTTCAAATCAGAAGTACAATGTCCACATGGCTGAACAACATATCCTTTCTGATTCTGAGGAAGATTATACAGAGCAACATTCTGATGAGATGCCTACTCAGGGTAGCATGAGGAAGCTTATTGAAGAAGAGATAGAGAGATTAACTATTGCTACAGTTGAAGAAGCAAAGAGTAAGTACTGGTTGAGAAATATGACAGTGAATGAGAAGGAAGGTGTCCCTAGGGGAATCTTTATGAAGGGTCAAAAGGTGACACAAGGAGCTTCAAAGAAAATAGAAAACAAGCAAAATGATAAAAGTGAACAAAAGTCTGTCCAAAAGGAGGAAGTAAAGGAATTGCACAAAGAAATGCAAAAGACTGATCAACCAAGTAAAAGAGAAAAAGAAGAGAACAAAGGAGAAACATTAGAACAAAAGAAAATGATTAAGGACGAGGGTTCTTCTTTTGACTTCACTCAGGCTTTATCTCAGGTAAAAATGTTTGTGCCATTACTTGAGATGATGAAAATTAAGGAATACAGAGACAGTGTTGTTCAATTAATAACAAATAGAAATGAAAAACATATAAATTCTGAAAGTAAGATGGCTGCTAAAAATAAGCAAGAGAAAGTAAATATCCCAGAAGTGTGTCTTAGTAATTAGGTGATAAATTCCCCACTAGTTGATCCTTTTTTCACTACATTACTAATAAATAACAAATTGTTGAGGAACTGCATGATAGACTTTGGCGCTGCCATGAATATTATGCCAGTAGGAGTTATGAAATAGTTTGGTATGTGGGTGGATACTACTGGAGGGAAGTGCTATGCAATGGATAACAAACCTGTTCCTGTGGTGGGTATAATGAAAGATGTTGAAGTCAAGCTAGCTGCTTATCCTCAAGTGGTCTATAATATTGATATAATAGTAATAGACACCCCTCCTCATTTTGGTATGCTTCTATCAAGATAGTGGACAACCGCGATTGGTGGAAATGTTCAGTTTGATCTGTCTTATGCAATAATTCTAGTAAATGGTCAGGAAGTGAAGTTATACAGGGAGCCAAGGATGAATCAGGTTGTTGACTGTGTATCACAGGATCAAATCAATTATTTTTGTGATATCAATTTTGGGAGTTTTAAGATAGAACTAGCCCAGCCAGAATTAACCAATAGTGATCCAATTGAAAAGGATGTGGCACAAAATTGCAATGAAGTTTGGAAAATGTATTTCGATGGAGCATGCAACCAAGAAGGTAATGGAGATGGGATTGTGTTTTTTTCGCCTAAAAGTATTACATTTAAGTATTCATTCCTGTTAACATTTGAATGTACAAACAATGTGGCAGAATATGAAGCTTTAATAACAGGTTTGAATATAGCTGTGAAACATAAAATCAAGTTGCTAGCTATTCTAGGGGATTCTGAATTGGTTGTTTCACAAGTTAGATCTAAATATGCAGCAAAACATAAAAGATTGAAACAATATAGGAATGTTGTATGGGATACAATTGAGTTGTTTGATGCATTCTCAATTGAGTGGATTGATAGGTCAAAAAACATAATGGCAGACTTTCTAGCAAATGTGGCGCTGAAAAGAGATGACATTACATTAGCTAGAGTATCACAAATTGAGTTCAAAACAAGGCCTGTTGTGCCTGATAACATATATAGCTGGCGGGTCTTTAACAATGATACTGACCTTTTGAAATTCATCCATTGTATAGATCAATATGAATCCCAAGAGATTGACTTCAACGCCTTTGTTGAAGAAGTGGATGGGAAGCAAACAGTATTTGGAAAGAAGATCTTATAGCTTAAAACAAATAAGCTTCCTAAAGGCTTAGTGGCATTGGAGAGGGTGTATGATGGAAATGATAGGTCTCTCATGAAGCAAACACCAGTTAAAAGGGAAGATATTGAAGAGATTAACTTGGGAACTGAAATTGCACCAAGAAACGTGTACATAGGGAAGAAGATAAGCCCTACAATTAGAAGAATGTTGATAGAGTTGCTAAGAAAATATAAACATGTGTTTTCCTGGTCTCATAAAGATCTAAAAGCATACAGGGAAGATTTTTTTCAGCATGAAATACCATTGAAGCTAGATGCTAAGCCATTCAGACAAAAGAAAAGACCCATAAATCCAACATTGGAGCCTAAGATGCAGGAGGAATTGGCAAGGCTCAGAGATGGGGGAATCATTAAACCAATCAGACATTCAACGTGGGTCTCAAACTTGGTCCCTATGAGAAATAAAAATAGAGATATCAGGTTGTGTGTAGACTTCAGAAATCTAAACATGGCATCCCTCAAAGATAATTATCCTCTACCCAATATGGAGGCTATATTGCATAAGGTAACAAGGTGCAAACTGTTATCTATGATGGATGGGTTATCAGGCTATAACCAGGTCAAGGTCAAAGAGTCTGAGCAATATAAGATGACATTTACAACTCCTTGGGGAACATATGTATACATGAGAATGCCATTTGGTCTTACAAACGCATGAGCAACTTTCCAAAGAGCTATGGATGTGGCATTTGCATATTTGATCAATGCTATCATGGTGGTGTATCAGGATGACCTGACTACTAATTCAAAGAAGGTTGAGGATCATGTACAACATCTGGAGAAGGTATTTATTAAAGCCTTAGAATATGGTATCAGCTTAAACCCTAAGAAGTGTCATTTTGCAGTCACAGAGGGTAAGCTCTTGGGACATATTGTTTCAAAAGAAGGGATTAAGATAGATCTTGAGAGGGTTGAGGCCATTGATAAAGTTCATGTCCCTAAAACTATTAAGGCTATACAGTCATTCTTTGGACAGATTAATTTTGTTAGGATATTTGTTTCTAACTTTGCTGAGATCATTAAACCCATATCAAAAATGTTGAAGTGACAAAAGGTAGAGTGGACTGCAGAAGCCTTGGAAGCTTTTATATACATAAAGCGGGCCATCAAGGAGGCTCCTGTCCTCAAATCTATGGATTTTGCAAAACCTTTTCAGATATTTTCTTTCGTCTCAATGCACATTATTGTTGTTGTTATGTTACAAAAGAATGAGAATGGTTATGAACATCCCATGTCTTTCTTCAGTAAGTCATTATAGGGGTCTGAATTAAAGTATGATATAATGGAAAAGTAGGCATTTGTATTAGTAAAAGTTGTAAAAGCTTTCAGGCCATATCTTGTTGGAGCAAAGGTGGTTGCTTATGTCCCTCATGCAGCTGTCAAGGATATTCTAACACAGTATGAAGTAACAGGAAAAATATGTAAATGGATTAACAAAATCTAGGAGTTTGACATGGAAATACAAATTACTAAACTGGTAAGAGGTCGGGGCTTGGCTAAGTTGATGGCAGAAGTGAATATTGAAGCAAACCATATCTGCAATGTAAAAGAAGAGACTGCAATTGCGAGTATTGAGCATACTCCATGGTATGCAGATATCATGCATTATCTTAAATACATGAAGTGTCCAGAGGAATTGAGTGATAACCAAAAAAGAACTTTGAAGTTGCAGGAATCTAAGTATGTCTTCATGGATGGAGATCTATTTTGGAAGAATAGGGATGGTATACTATTGTTATGTTTGGATGAATCACAAGCTAGGCATGTCCTAAGTAAAATGCATGAAGGGGTTTGTGGAGGACATTACTCAGCAAAGACAGTTGCGCATAAAATTCTTAGGGCAGGTTATTACTAGCCAAAGGTTTTTAATGACTCTTTTACATATGTAAGAAAATATGAGGCATGCCAGAAATTCTCTAGAAAACTGAAGTATCAGGGAGCTTTGCCACTTTGACCCTTGCAGGCTGATGCCCCTTTTCATCAATGGGGAATTGATTTCATTGTAGAGATACAAGAAAAATCAAGTGGAGGACATAGATGGATACTGGTGGCCACTGATTATTTTACCAAATGGGTAGAAGTAGTCCCAACTAAACAGGCTACAAGTAGAGTTGTGACAAATTTTCTAATGGACAACATTATTACCAGATTTGGTACACCAATAAGATTGATCACTGATAATGGGATGTGTTTCAGATCATATGAGTTCAGAAACTTTTGTAGCACATATGGTATTACCATTTCTTATGCAGCTCCTTACCATCCACAAGCCAATGGTCAAGTAGAGTCTAGTAATAAAAGTCTTTTGAAGATTATAAGGAGGATGCTAGGTTAGAACAAGAAAGCTTGGGATTCAAAATTAAAACTGGCTATTTGGGCTGATAGGATTACAGTAAAAAAGGCAATTGGAAAATCTCCATTTGAATTGGTGTATGGGACACAAGCCAAGATGCCTTTGCAGAATTTGTTACCAGTCTACAAGTTTTTCCTTCAGGAAGATTTGGATATTCCAGAACCTATGGAGGAAAGAATGGAACAGCTAGCTAAACTTGATGAAATAAGGAGAGTTGCCCAAAACCAAAACATGAAGTTACAGATGCAGATGAAGTATCTATTTGATAAAAAGGCGAAGGATAGAAAATTTGGAGAAAGTTATTTGGTATTGATGTGGAACACAAGGTTCCAGGAGAAGGGCAAGCATGGGAAGCTTGAATCCTTGTGGCTGGGACCTTTTGTGGTTGTTGGAAAAAGAGGTGAAGATTCATACTCTACAAAATATGGCTGGTGAAGATCAAGAGTTGCCCGTGCATGGGCAATTTCTAAAACATTTTTTCTCTTGAAACAATATAGAGGATCAAGGACTGCCAGTGCATGGACAATTCTTAACAATCCTCTTAAAATTTTATCTTCCATGCACAGTAGTCTAGGAAATAAAAGGAATAGTACTTGCCAGTACATGGACAATCCTGATTTTCCTTCTTTCAAAATAAATTTTTCCATGCACAGTAGTGTAGGGTCACATTCATTTCCATTCATTCCATCTTGCTCACTTCATCCATCACCTTGAGTTTGGTCTGCTCACCCAGAAATTTGGATCCTTGCAATGATCTCACTATCATTCATCCCCAGACGGAGCCACTATTAGAACTATAAAATTTTGAATATTTCATAATTAATTGCATTCATGAGTTTCCAAAATAAGTCCTCATCATAAGCATAAAATTCCTTCCTCATGGTGTCTTGCTTATATTTTGTCATATGATCCATTAGAATTCATCTAGTCCTTGATATTTCATTGTATTACCCATATTGACAAGACAGGGTGAAGGTCTCCCTGACCTATATTTTTCACTATGTATACTTGTTGCAGATTATTGGCAGGACACATCTTTTGTTTCGGTGATAGAAAGATCATATCGGCAAGAGAATTCTATCAGGATGAGTCATAGCGAACTCATATATGTCTCACCGACCAGCGCGTGGAATGATGTATCAGCCAAACAAAAGACTATCGAAGTAATGTCTTACTGAAAGTATCGGGTCTTGCCAATAAAGCACAAAAGGATTCCATCAGATGGCTATCAGAAGGAAGCTACATAGTATTTCTGACTCAAATGTCACACCGATAAAGATATGCATTGGCAAGAGGAAGTTTCATATCGGCAAGAATGATTTCACCAGGGTGAGGTCTCACCGAATGGGTCATGTCTCACCGACCAGTGCACGAGAAAGAACACATTGATAGGAGATTCATCGTCAGAGTGAAGTCATAGCGAATTCTTTGTGTCTCACTGACTAGCGTTGAACAACCAAGCACTTCGGCCAAGGTAAAGGTATTCGGGATGAGGTCTTACAAAATTCATAATGTCTTACCGATTGGTGATAAAGATATACATTTGGTAAGACTAAGATGCATCGGAGTAAGCTCTCAATGAATGGCTCCAGTCTTGCCGACAAAACACAAAAGTATTTTATCGAAAGGTTTTCGAGGTGAGGTCTTGGCGAGTACCTCCGGTCTCGCCAACATGCGCAGGGGAATTCTATCAAAGGTTGTTGGGGTAAGGTTATACAGTCTTGCTGACCCGTTTTGTCACGCCGACATTTTGTTACATCGGTGTGAGAATGGTATTGTCATGGTGACAAAATGTGAACTTAAGGAAATTTCTCGGTGAGACATTTGGCATCAATATGAGTCTTTTCAAATATTCATAGTCTTGTCGATGAAATTTATTTCATTGGTAAGATCAATTTCATCAGTGAGAAACTTGAAGGTCATGCCGAGATGTGGTTTTGTCAGCGAGAAGGTGGTTACGTTTCAGTGACCAAAAAATTACCACGGGGTGCATCTCGATAAAACGCAGTGTGATCTATGAGACGTCTCCTCGACAACAGAGGTCACAGTGAAACACAAAGGATGCAGGATGACTGTCAGTGAGACATTGGCCTTCGGTATGAATACGGGATGTCTTGACGAATGTCTTAGAGATGATTGGCAGAGCCCGAATACAATTGAGCACCAATGTTGGAATGCAAAGTGATGTGTCTTTTCAAATACTGGTGTATAAATATTCTTTTCTGATTGTAATTATGGGGAGATTAGATAAGAGCAGATAGAAATAGATAGAAGAATACAGTGGAACACAATGTTTCACAAATATGATACTATGTTGCATGTTTAAAATCATGGAGATATCAATTGAAATCTTTTAATATGGTGCAGCTGTTTCTAGTATTAGTTGTTTATGGTGCTCATTGAAAGCATTATTGAAGTTATCTCCAATATGGTGTTTTTTGGTTATTTAAATTGGTGTAACAAGTTTATATCCAGTTGTCAGTGCACATTTTTTGCATCTGTATGATCAATTGATTGGTTCTTTCCAGTAAAGATTAAATCCTTTAAGTTGATCATAGTAATTAGGGAATTTCAGTTGGATCAATAAGAAGAACTCGGTAATCATAACCTTGCATGTTTATACAAGATATAAACTAAATCATATGCTGAACAACTTGAATTATTGCCAGAATGAAGTACTTGTTTTAGATTTCTCTTGACTCTGCATACCCCATAAGGCACTAGTCTCCATAGTTTCATCGTTCAGTTTTATTCAATTATTTTTACATCTGTTAACTGAACATATTCGGTTTTAGTTTTAATATTTTATAAAATTTATACTAAATTTAGTCTTATTTGTCCATCTCCATCTGCCATCGTGGACAAATCACTGCAAGAGAGAAGATCAAAAGTCAAGTCTGCCCAATTCATACAGGTACACCTGCCTAGGTCTAGCAGCACCTGAAGAGTAGAAGGTTTAAGCCATTTAACCTTGTTTGTTACCCTAAAACGTACCAAGAGATTGGCAGCCTCTTGAGGTATTTTTACCTACGTTTTTGAGAGCTAACAGGGTTAATAGGTCTTTGCTTATGCCTAAATGGATTTGGATCGCGCTTCAATGGGATTTCGTGTTGAAATAAATCCTCTCTATATGCTTTGATATCTTCATAAGACCACACAAACACATGCTTATATTTTCTTAATAATGCAATCAACATTCTTCGAATTGTTGTGCTTATTTTCTTCTCAATATATACCTTTTTTAGCAGCAACTCAGTCCCCAAATTCATTTCTTCAATATCTTCCCTCTTGACTAGTGTTTGCTTCATGAGGGACCGATCATTTCCATCATATACCCTTTCCAACGCTACTAATCCTTTTGGAAGCTTATTGGTTTTAAGTTGCAAGACCTCCTTCCTAAACACTATTTGCTTTCCATCTACTTCCTCCACAAAGACATTGAAGTCAATTTCTTGAGTTTCATATTGATCTATATACTGAAGAAATTCTAGAAGGTCAATATCATCATTAAATACCTGCCAACTGTATATATTCTTAGGCACAACGGGTCTTTTTTTAAATTCAATTTTAGACACAGTGTAATGTCATCTCTTCTTAGTGCTACATTGGCTAAAAAATCTGCCTTTATATTTTTTGACCTATCTATCCACTCAATGGAGAAAGCATCAAACAACTCAATTATGTCCCATAAAAAATTCCAAATTGCTTCAGTCTCTTGTGTTTTTCTTCATATTTTGATTTAACTTGTGAAACAACTAGCTTAGAATCCCCTAGAACAACTAGCAATTTGATCTTATGTTTCATAGCTATGTTCAAACCTATTAAAAAAGCTTTGTACTCTGCTATGTTGTTCTTACATTCAAATGCCAACAAAAAATAATATTTAAATTTAATTCCTTTAGGTGAAATAAATACTCTCCCTACTCCATTACCTTCTTGGATACATGCTCCATCAAAGTACATCTTCCACACACCATCACAGTTTTTTGCAACATACTTATCAATTGGATTAGCATTGACTAGTTCTGGCTGGGCTAGTTCTATCTTAAAATTCCCAAGATCCACATCACAAAAACAATTGAATTGATCTTGTGGTACACAATCTACAATTTGATTCATCCTCAGCTCCATGTACAACTTAACCTCTTGACCGTTCACTTGAATTGCTGCATAAGATAAATCAAATTGTACATTTCTCCCAACTTTTGATGTCCATTATCTTGATAGAAGCATTCCAAACTGAGGAGGGGTATCAATCACTGTTATATCTATATTATAAGCCACCTGAGGATAAGCAGCTAGTTTGACTTCAATATCTTTCATAACACCTACTACTGGAATAGGTCTGGTATCCATTGCATAGCATTTGCCAATATTAGTATCTACCCACATTCCAAGTTGTTTCATAACTCCAACTGGCATAATATTGATTGCAGCACTAGAGTCTATCATGCAATTCCTCAACAATTTGTTATTTATAAGTAATGTAGTGAAAAAAGGATCAACTTGTGGGGGATTTATTAATACATCATTTAGGAAGACTTCTGGAACACTCACCTTCTCTTGCTTATTAACCATCTTAGTGGCTATCTTATTCTCAAAACTTGTGTTTTTCTCATTCCCATTTGATATCAGTTGAATAGCACTAGCCCTATACTCCTTAATTTTCATCATTTCAAGCAATGGGACATACATTTTCACCTGAGATAAAGCCTGAGTGAAATCAAAAGAAGAACCCTCTGCTTTGATAATTTTTTTTGCTCCAACATTTCTCCTTTGTTTTCTTCCTTTTCCCTTTTATTTTTTTGATCAATCTTTTATTTTTCTTTGTTTAACTCTTTACTTTCCTCCTTTTGGACAAGCTTCTATTCATTCTTATCATGTTGCTTGTTTTTTGTCTTCTTCAAAACTCCTTGTATTATTTCTTTATCTTTCATAAATATTCCTCTTGGAACACCTTCCTTTTCATTCATTTCCCTATTTCTTAACCAATACTTGCTCTTTGCTTGTTCAACTGCAGCAATGGTTAACTTCTTTATTTCCTCTTTCGTGGGTGTCCTTATATTACATTGAGTAGGCATATCATTAGGGTATTGTTCTACATGATTCTCTTCATAATAAAAAAAAACTTGTTGTTCATCCATGTGGACATTGTACCTTTGATTTGAGATATCATACTCATAGCCTTCATCTTCTAAAGATGAATATTTCTCCTGAATAGGGTGAAAATTATTAGAGTTCAAATACACTGTGTGATCCTCTCTACTGTTAACTACTAACATCCCTTCTTTCTATGTCTCTTGAGCTACAATTTAGTGATCTGGGGAATGTGGTCCATCACAACTTTCACACCAAAGATTATTGTTGACCATATGCACTCCTTTCTTCCTCAATGGATCAAGAGTTTCTTTGTTCCTAGGTCTATCTATTACAAGTTTTCCATCCTTCTAGTTTGTATTGTAAGGCATGTCATGTAATCTAGGCCTTTCATTTTTGTATGTGTTCTCCTGCTTATATTGATAATTATTGATTTGTTGAGGAACCCTAGGATTATCTCTCCTACTGATCATCCCAATAGCTTTCCTATTGTTTTCAATGGTCAATGTTACCTTTTTGGCTTCAGCTAAATCTCTTGGAAACCTATTCCTTAGTTCATACCATATTTTTGGATCGAATGCTTTCAAATAATCACTCAATGCTCTAGGGTCTACCAATTTTGACCTAGGTGGTATCTTGTTCTACAATTTGTTGAATCTTCGGTTAAAATCATAAAGTGACTCATTCTATTTTTTTTGAATTCCCACCAATTCATGAAAAGCAATGTCTGGTGCATAGAGATTCCCACACTATTCAAGAAATCGATCCTGAAATTCTTGGATGGAATCCATAGAAGCTGTTAGTAGACTATTCAACCAATCTCTAGCTTCTTCAGTGAGTGACATCATGAACAACCTAATATGTAAATCCTCATATGGAAAATCCAAATATTGGACAAAAGCATTAAAACTCCTCAAATGATCATCAACAGTAATTGCACTACTCCCTGTAAACCTAGGGACGAGACTTCTCCAACTGTTATCCATAAGGTAAGGATATAATTAAAACCCTATTAAATCAAACTATTTGATCATCATTGTGTATTGTTGAGGGGGTGGGTTACGCGGGTGTTGATACTAGTACAATGGATTATTATATTGTGTATGAGGAAGTGTCACATATTGTTGACCATGAGGTGGTTGGGTATTTGGATATTCTGATGGGTTGTGTGGTGGAAGGTTTGGTTGTTTGTATTGATTTCCTATTTGATTATGAGGAACTTTTGATGGATTTGAAGGCCCTGCATTATTGTTTCCTTGCTTATGAGGTGGTATATACTTTGAAATACTAGTTGTCTGAGCATTAATTAGATATTTCTATAATTTCAAGTCTTGAAGTTCCTTTATCAGTTGGAGCCTTTTTTGTTCGTACTCTGCTTTTTCTCTTTCTACTTCTTGTCTCAGAAAATCCAATTGTACTTCCAATTCTTCGTGAGTTAAGAACTCATAACTCTCTTGAGGGGTTACATTATCAATGGGATAATTTTGCTTACTATCCATTCTTTGATCATTTTCCTACCAATACTTGATTCTTTCAACCTCGAGTTTAGCATCGAATTTTTCTTGTTTTAAGGGTTATAAAAAGGATTTATTTTTTCTTTAGGAGTACAAGGTTCTCCATGTGAACTATCTCTCCATGTATCATAACGGTCATATGTCTCACAATGTGGTCTTGATGCTTTGTCTCTATTTGTTATGCACATGTCATCAGATATCTTCTTACCCTTATCATCTTTATGTGGCCACTTAGTATTTCTAGTGGGACCTCCGTTGTATTGGGACCTTCTACCATTCATATTGAATTGATGCAATGTTTTTATCAGATTCGCCACTCACTTTCTTAAAAGTGAGAAAGTATTGTTATTTCTTATTCCTAGTGGAGTCTATATAGGATTTTTGACTCTATGACTAAGGCCCTTACTCTGAGTTGACTCCCCAGTAGAGTCGCCAATTTGTTAGCTCTCAAAAATGCAGGAAAAATACCTCAAGAGGTTTCCAAACTCTTGGTATGTTTTAGTGTAATAGACAAGGCCAAATGGTTTTAGACCTTCTTCTCGTCAATTGCTACTAGACCTAGGTGGGCACACCTATATGAATGAGACAGACTTAATTTGTGTTTACTCCCTAAAGTAATTCATCCACAATGGCAAATGTGAGTGGATAAATGAATTTTATTTTGGTAGAAATTGTATAACCAATATCAAGGCTAAAATCTAATATGTCTAGTTAATACATGTAAAAAATGAATGAAACTAAATGATGGAGTGGAAGAGAATAGTGCCTTATTGGGTGTAACGGAGTCAAATGAAAGATCTAAAATGAGAAACTTCTTTCTAGAAGATACTCTAATTGTTTGGCATATAAATTTGAGTTTACAACTTGTATAAACATGCAAGAATATGATTACCAAGTTCTTCTTAATGATCCAAATGAGATTCCCTAATTACTATGATTGACTAAAAGGATTTAATATTTCCTTGAAAGAACCAATTAATCAAACCATACAAATACAACAAGTGTGGACTGATAAATTGAATATACACTTGATATAACAATTTAAATAAATAGAAAACATCAACCTTGGAGACAACTTCGGCAATACCTTCAACTAACACAATAAAAAATTGATACCAGAAATACACAACATCAAATGATTTTCATTGATATCTCCATAGTTTAAAACATGCATCATAGTCTCATAGTTGTAAACATTATGATCTACTGTATCCTTTTTCCTATTAGCCTATATCCTTTTGTCACCAAAATATGGATATTTATGCATCAACTATTTGAAAGGACACGTCCCTTCAGAAATGTCTTATGTTTAAACAACAATAAATTAAAACAAGTAATTAGGTTATGTTAAGCCATACGTGAATCTTTGACAAGTGATCCAAGTAGTCCCGACGCTCATGTGTACCTACATCTCCCAACACGTTCTAAATTGTGATCTCCATTTTCACCATCTTCCCATTATGTTTGCAGGCTTCATCCAATGTTGTATCTTTTGTGGTAGCTGTCTTCAAAATCTCTTGCAATATTGATACATTTTCATCTTTCTACTTAGTAATTTCTTTCAATCCTCCTCCATCATCAAAGAATGCAGTCAATTCTTGTTTAGTGGCATCAGTTAACCCCTGTGCATCCCCTCGCAACTCTTCAAGGAAGTCTTTGTGTTTTATTATAAGATGATTTGAAGCCTCAATTGCCCCATTATCATGAACATCCCTTTGGTTTATTTCCTAGAGCTTATCTTGGATCATGTCATCTATTCTCTCATGTTCTTGTAATGCAGTAAAATTATGTGAGTGTATTCCCCAGAGCTTGTTCAACCAATTTGTTCAGCTAGCTTGTCTCTTCTTAATTACTACTATAAGTTCATTGTATTTCCCTTGAGAATATGCACTTGATCCTTCCCAATGATCTTTTTCCTATGAATCTTCGCCATGAGTTAGCAGCTTAGTTGATCCCATCATGACTCCTAGCAAACCCTTTAGGCGGTCATTTTATCTCAACATTCACTCACTATTCATCTTGTACATTTCCTTTTCCTTGATCAACATTTTTATTTGGGCCTTGTTGAGTTTTGATACATTGATCCCAATCTCTGCTATTGCCATAGGATCAACTTCCCCAACCTTTAGATCATAACATGCCCAAATGCTTTCTCAGTATCAATAACAACTAATTTTTTGTGAGGTGGATACAAAGCCTAGATCATTAATGATCCTTCATCTATTTTATATTTAGACCCTGCATACACTTCTATCACCTTCTCTGGGTTGAGCTTATGTGTAGCATTATTATTCTTTAGGAAACTATCAAAAACTAAAGCAGAATTGAGATCCAACCCCAAAAAGATCATAACACCAACATTTTCTAACATTTTCCTTCCTTTCTCAGGGGTCATAGCTGCCATTTCTCTTTCCACACTCAACTTTAGATCATTTAGTAACTTATCCTAATTACCTAGTGTGACATTATCAACTATTTCTCTTATTTATTTTCCTTTATACTTATATAGGAATGCCTTGAATTCTTGAGAATTCACAAATTCATTGTCTACTACAAATGACTTGTACTCTGTTGTCCTTGCATATGTATCTAAACTTTCTTCAACACTCAATTCTCTATCAGGACATGTGTAATCCTAGGTCCTCAATCTTGAAATTTTGTTAGGTAGGCTTTGTGGCATATTGTTCCCGGATGCCTCTTCTCTAGAAGATAGCAACTCTGTATCTTGCAGCCCATGGTTATATTCTTCAACCACCATTTCTGCTTATTTTTCCTCTAAGTTCCTGATCATATCATCAAATTGATAGGGTACATGATGATACCCTCCAAAATTTATCTTTTGTTTAGTAGAATTAATATATCCTTTTCAATCCAAATTATTTCTTGGTGGTCCCCTTTTCATGTTGTATTGCAGTAATTTATCAAGAATCAAATTGTATTCTTCCTTCGCTAACACAATAAAATTCCCAAAGTATAGTTTACTAGGCATAAAATCTTGCTTTCAAAAAGAGCTCAATTTCATGACACTAGAAAAATCCATTTTCCTAACAATTTCCAAATAAGCAATCCTGTCTAGGACTATTTTGGAACAAATAAATGGGGCATCCTCAAATCCATATACCCTAATCATGGTAGCATCCACCAAATAGTACCAGTCCCCCCAAGTGTGACTAATTGGCCCATTAAATTCCTTAGGTCTAAGAAACCTCTTTATCTCATCAAACAAAGAATAAACACATGGATGATTATAGAATTTATACAATGGTTTTACAAAATACTCCTCAAAATGTACAAAACAATAGTTAGCAAACCTGCTATCCCAAATAGATGTCCATAACTGAACAGGAAATAACTGGCCCTCCCTATCAAACTATGAAACGCTCATTTCCTTAGGCCACAATCCTAACTCCTATCCAAAATATAACACTATGTGCATTTATAGTGAATAATGCACAAGATGTAAGATAGGGGCTCCACTTTTCACTGCCATCAACCTAGAATCAAGCCCTTTAAAAATGTATGAGGCATAGTCAAAAGGCCTAGAGTTGTGATACTGAACATCTGCTGAAATTATCATGGGCACAATTGACATATATTCAGGGACTTCCATTCCCAACACCTGGCGTACCAAAAAATAAGTGTATTTCATATAGGGCTCAAAAAGATCAACATGAAATGGGGGTCCATCACTATCCTCTAGTGGAACTGGTTTGCTACCCTTTTTAATTCTATGTAATGGCAACCTCCAACCCTTATAAATTATGTCCATCCTCCTGAATTCCTTCTCTAGTTCTTCACATATGATCTTTTCGTTACATACCCCTGCCAATTTAAAAACCTCACCTATTGCATCTTTTGATATGTGTATCAATGGTTTCCTGGATGGGTCATAGGTGGCTTTAAATTTTGAATTATAATGGGTGGCCAACAATTTCGCCAATTCTACATTGACAAATACATTGGGGCAAACCAGCTTCCCTAGATTAAGCTTCCATGGGTTACATACTAGTTCAAAATGATTCCTCCCATAATAATGAAAAATAAACAACTCATAACCTCTTATTGGGGTCCAAATATCACCTATGAGCTTGCATTTGTCATCCATTTTATCTACTTCTGCCCTAAGTTGTGCAGATCGTTTGGATTTGGGTCTAGATCCAGGTAAATGGTCAATAAGATCTTGATTTAATTTTCGCTCAATGCCCTCTGGCTCAATTTCACTTTTTTGATTTTTCCCCTTAGGGGTATGTGCAGGATCATCATGGAAAAAATAGGCCCTTAAGTGGCAAAAAATTCAGAAAAATCAGAGTTAGGCAACTTGACATAAAAATTTGAATAAGTTATCTATATTATTTCAAAAATATGTAAGAATAGAATCTATAGCAAATTGAATGTAGTTTCTAAACTACTAGGTTTTTTTTAAAAAAAAAAAAATCTATTTGGTGAAAATTTGAAATTTCAATGTAATAGTACTTAAATCTCAGGGAAAACATAAGAAGTAGGTGTCTGTCTAACCACCCTAACCATAATAAAATGATAATATTATTTTATAAGATTTTAGATATAATTAGAAGACTTATGTTTGGATGTGATGCATTTTTTTTGTAATTTTTTTCCAAGTAAATAATTAATTATGAATTTTTTATTACAACTTTGAAAAAATATAAAAAACTTGTATGTCGACCACCTTAACTTGGTCAAAACTTCATGAAATTCATTTTTTCTTTTTTTAATCCTATAGTATGCTAAGCATAGAATGTGACACATGTTTTGAATTCAAAAAATGTGATACCATTTGAACAATATAGATATTTTTCAATCAGCCTATCAATCAAGACTTTAATTGTAATTCAAATAGAAAATGAATAATAATTATTTATTAAATTCAAAGTAAAGCATACTTTATATTGGTGGAAAGTTGAGAATCTCCTCTAAAAACCCTTTTCGTTTCATCAATTTTGGGTAAAAAAAAATCGTCAGCCACATACCCATCATATTACCACTTTTTGGCCCATCATGATCCTGCACATACCCTTAGGTTGACTACTTTCCCCATGTTTTCTACCCTTCAATCTTCTTGAGTTGGTAGCTTCCATTCTTCAAAATTGCAGAATTTAAGGTACAAAGAATTTACTGTATTTTTCTTGAAATCTTTGAGCCAAAAGAATACCCTAGTCCTTTGTTTTCCCCTTTGCTTCCTCCGCTACTAATTCTGCAATAATGTTTTTAGTTGATTTCTCTTGATTCATGAAATTAATTATGCTCTATGGCACCATTAATGTTTTAGCTAAAGCACGAGTGTAGTAGTTTTTTTTTCAAAATTCTCACTGTTAGATCATGTAATTTTATCGGCAAGACATTTTCAAATCTTGGGCGATCCTTTTATTCGAGCTTTAACCAATGCTCATTAAACATCCACTAGGAAATCTTGTGGTTTCCCCGACATTCTGAGTCTTCCCGATAATTATTTTGATTCATTTGTATCTTCACTAGCAAGAAATTATGTATCGCTATGATGTCCCACAGTTTCACCAACATTATAAATCTCCTTGAGAGTTATTCCTTCTATCTCAAGTATATTGCTAAAACTCCTATCGATGCAAACCTATCGCCATGACTTAGTAGGTCGGGAAAAAAATCACACACTTACTCCAAAGGTATATGTCTCGCTGAGATATTTATTTCATGCTTCATCAATGAGATCCCCAAGCCAATCCTCCTGGTGTGTTTTCTTCAGCAATTTTGATTGCTGAGACATGACGGTTTTCTTGCCGATGAAACTACACTTGTTATGACCATCTTATCTCTCCCCGCTGAAGTTTTTTTCACCAATGAATCTCTTCATAGGGGAGACCATGAACCATGTCTTTCTGATGATCATTCCTTTTAAACATGTCGCCAAGACTTCTGCCGACGCAATTCCACTGGTGTGTGATGGAGAGTCGGCAAGACACCTTGAAATCATCTCGATAGCATTTATCTCAATGTCAGTATCCTCCTTTGCTTCATCAGAAAAATAGGATGGATGTCTTAGAATGACTATGAATTTTACTTTGATGGCATTGATCTGGCTGATATATTTCCTTGTGCTTCGAGCAGTGAGACATATATAAGCTCAATAAGAATATGACCCCGATGATCATTTTCTTGCTGATAGAACCTCTTCGTCATTGAGACTGTGAACTGCATCTTCCTGATGTGCATCCTCAAATGAGATTTTATCAATATGACATTCTCGACCTCTTGCCAATATACTAAAAAAATATGTATTAGTATAAAATAATTCATGGATCGAAGAGACCTGCATCATCCCCTGCCGATATGAATTATACACTCAAATGCTTAGGCTCAGGTGAATTCTATGGGATCAAATGATAAAGACTGACATGAACATGGGTGATTATTTTATGCAAAGCAGATTATATCAATTTGATACTCACGATATGGGCTTCTTTGGAAAACTTATGAGTATAAACAACTATAAAATTTTCAAAATTTTATAGTTCCAACAACCTCTATGCTCCAAGAATAAAACCCTCGTAGATATTATGATAATATGTGCTCTATATCAACAACCGAGCAAACTTAGCCTGATACTGAGCCAGGGGAATGGAAGAAGCCAAAGCAATCTTAGTTACTAATCTCTATTATTGCTTAGTGGCTAGCTCCTATCTAAGACCATCACTCTCAGCTCTGAGACCATCTTGCTTTGCAATGATAACAACAAACTGTCCCTTTCTAGTCTGCCTCTGAGAAATCTCAGAATCCCTCTCTATAATGTTGGCATCTCTATCCACTATCAGTTATGCTATATGGGCTACTACATCCCCCTATGGGGAGGTCCCTATGGTGCATCCTATTGTGTCTCTTGATCATGGTGTTGTTGATCACCCTTCCCATCATCCTGCTAACCCCTAGACCTTTTAAGCTGCTCCATTGTGATCCTAATTTATTGTCAGTCACCTCTCTACTTGGTCACACCAACCCTCCTCTAAACATGCCCCATCATTGGCCTAGTACTAGTAGGATTTGTAAACTGTAATGGAATACAATGGGCCCACCACTGATCAAAATCTCAAGTCATTCTTAGATTTGTAGGACCCACTTCCCATTCCTATCCAAATGGGGAAAGTGCTCTAAACTCTCTGAAAAAATTAGTAGAGGATTCTATCAGCCCCAAACCTAGACCTCTCAGGCTGCCACTTGTACCATGCATGATAATCATCAGTGAAACAGGTCTATCTCTCTCCAAACTGATGGGGAACTCAATCAGGAAAATATCACTCTAGGATAGTGTCCACATGGCCTATGATCCACTATGTCTATCTATAAAATGGTAGATGCTCCATGTCATCATTTCAGGCCTCACAAGCTAACCATGACCTCCAAATGAACTCATTCATATCATTAAAAATGCATCACCACTAGTGTAACCTGTCGGGCCAAGTATAATGAAAAAAATATGAATACCTATAATAAAATGGATCATCCTCATCCCAAGCAAGAATACAATCAGGCCTAGTCACCGGGATCCTCTCCTAGGCCCATACATGCAAAAGTGTCATGCTTGGAAAAATAAAACTGCCCGCGATAAGCAGCCTTATGCATATCTCTATACAAATGTGATAATTTGCACAAACCCCAAGCATATCTACTCCTGTGCTCCATCATCTACTCTATGAAAATTCCCCAACCAACAAGAAATAATTTTCCTCTACGATTGAGGGTGCTGTCATAATAGTGGTTTACAATTCCTGAGAGGAACGAATTATAGCTGAAATCACTTATTTTTAGAAAATATAATGATTTAAGCCTTAAAAAGTTCCATTTTAAGGATTCCAATTGAAGAGGGTTTGATCAAATCACCTTAGATCAAACCCCCTTGGATAAAACCTCGCTAGTTTTAAACCATACCTATAAATCGTCTCCTTTACACCTATCAAAATCTGATAAAAATCACTTTTGATTTAGCTTTTGGGGATCAAATGAATTCATTTAAAATTTATTTCAAATGATTATGGTATTCCTCAGAACAAGCTATCCAATGAATATAATTTTAATATGTTTTGGTTTTGTTATGTATTTGTTTTTTAAGTTTTATTAAACATAGGTTTTTCATCGAAAATGAATTTCTTTGTTCTTGACATGTGGAAAATAGAAGATTATCAAAAAATTGAAAAATATGAGTGCACCAGATATTGAAGTCCTTGATCCAACAAAAAAATTAAATTAAATTTTGACATATACAAAAAGTTCACATTATCTCGTGAATTGTAATTTGTTTGACTTTGAAACTTGATTAAGGAAAAAATATTCAATAAAAAACTATCTAACCAAGTGGAAGCACTAGATATCAAAGTTACAAATCTAAATTTGAAAGAATTAGAATTTTATCTTTCATGGAAAAAAAAGTTATGCGTTATATGGTGTGCGTCACTTTTTAAAAATGTTGTTTTCTGAAAAAAATCAATTTTCGTGGGAGATGGAAAAAGAAGTGCAATTTCATTCCAAAAATTTTGAAAAAAATATTTTTAGAATCTACAGACAAAATTTGATGAGACTCTATTTTGCACTATCTTCAAATTCCTCACAGTTTAGCCGCTATAGGTGCCCGAATGTGAAGATTTAGTTAAAAATAATAATTTCAGTGTCCAGTTTGGCCAAAAATTGTAAACCACTATTATGGGATCACCCTTGAGCATCAGAGGGCCAATGATCAAACAAGCTAAAACCATTGATAGAGGATCAACACCGTCAAAAAAGGGAGACTGGTCTATCTCCGAGTCCACCACTTGTAGCTGGTGAACGCTAGGTACTCATTGCATGGAAAGAGTACCCTATATAAGATCATATACAACCTACTCACCATGGATAGGAATTCGTAGAATCCTTCACACATCCTCGAGTGTAATCATCACCTCACTAGTAGGAAGATGAAAGGATGGTGCCTCAAAGTTCCACCTCTTGACCAATGCAGTTATCATCGCCCTATGGCACCGGATCTTGGGAATATAACATATATGATGCAGTCCCATAGCCTTGAGGAAGTCTCACTCAACCTCCTAGAATCTGGCAATCAAATCGAATAACTTTCGTGGTCATTGCTCCCTAGAATATAGTGATTTGAGAACCACCTACAAACATTCAACCCACAATGTCAAGAATTTTCTAGAAAATCAAATCACGAACATAAAAACTACAAATGAACTAGCTAAATCATTCAATTTTGATAATAGCGATCCCTTTTTAGATGATAGTGAAGTACCCTAAATCTGCAAGTAATACCAACCTCAAAAACTCATTAGAAGGGTTAGTCTAAACATAAAAATCTGCAAATACCTCCATGAAATAAAATACCTATGCTAAAGAAATGCCACAAGTAACAAAAACAACACCAAGAAGACATTTCAAAAGCATGATAATCACCTATTTCATGTTGGATTGGTGTCACATGTGCTAGTGACCCTTTCCCAACCCTTGATCAAAGCTCAAGATGATAAAATGCAAATGGAGATGATGGAGTGAAATGGACAAGATCAAATCTCAAATGAAGAGAGTAACCTTGCATAAAATTGTGGATCCATGAATGAGAATGAAGGCCCTATTTTATAGATTTTGTTGATGAGAGATTGGCCAAGATGGTGAATGTGGGACTAAAGATCCTCTAATGAGAAGATGACACTTGTCAAATGGTGAGTGGTCAATGGTTGTGCAAGATTAGGGAAATGTGCCCATGAGAGGGAGAATTTGAATTTGAATTTGCAATAAATTTTGAGAGGGGGACAAGAAAAACAACAATAAATGCAATGTTTGACTTGTCATGTTGAGGGAAAATGAGGGATTTAATAAATCAATAAATTGATTTATATGTGCAAGTGGAGATATCTAGATAATGCAAGTGGGATGGGATTAACATTTAATCAGGGTTAGATTAAATAGATGATGATTATGCTGATTTAATGCTGATTAGGTGAGTTGACTTTTAAGACTTCGATAATTGATTTATTTGAATTAGAAAATGATGGAATATGATTTAGGATTTGATTTAAATGAAGTCCTAATTTATTTAATTAAATGGATGATGCAAGATGAAGGTTGAATGATAATGTTTATTTGATAAATGACCTTAGGAAATGAGATTATTTAATGAATGGATGAAAGTGATGAATGGACCTAATGCGACATCTAATTTGACTGAATCCGATTGAATGCATACTGTTAATTTTGCATGTCTACATTTTTCCCCTCTTTGAAGCAATGTACTTGTTGCGTTGGTTCAAAGAATAACTTGCCGCAATCAAAATTCAAAAAATTTCTAATTTTTCGGATGCCCCAGCAGAAAGAAGTAGACTAGTACATTGCCCCCTCGAGAGATCGAGTGAAAAGATTCGATTTGAGGGTCGATCTGGCGATAAAGAGGTTCAAAATGGATGGTTATGGATGACAATGAAAATGAGATGATTTTAAGATGATTAGAATAACAAATCTATATTATTCTAAACAACTTAAATGATGATATGATATGAGATGGATGAGATGATGATGTGATATGCTATGATTATGCAACGAATGATTTATGCAGAATGTGATGATTTATGATGCTTAGACTAACAGATCTATATTATGATGATGATTATGCATGTGAGATGATATGTGATGATTTATGGATGCAAAGTGAATGCATAATGGATGCATGATGGATGCATTATGGACTATTCATGATGCAATGTTAGCATGGAAAATGAAGAAATTAGATGATGACAAGAGGATCAATAAGCCAACATTATGAGAGATGATGATGAGAAATGATGATAAGAAATGATGATGATAGATGGATGATTTTGCTTATCAAGGATTGGGATTTTCAAAGGGTCACTTACTTTATGTTTGATAACACGCCTAAGTACGATGCATCAAGGTATGAAGGACCAGGATGGCGTTGTACTTAGTGTGATGACTTTATTTCGACAAATAGATAGGAGTATTCTTGTTCACGACATACGAAAACCTTGCTGGGATGCACTTTAGAAGTCTCAAACATCTCGGACCAAAACACGAAAGGTATAACCAATCAATGCAATAGTCAACAAGCTATCTAAAACATCCTCCATACATATCTAACAAAGCAAGTATTCACCAAGTTATTTTACAAGAATGTCCAACAAGCACAGTAGACAAAAGATAATGATCGTTGCCCCATTCCTATCTCTCTAAATCCTTCATTCGGATATCATCGAGAGGTCCTTGGAGTGAGCGCAATAAGATAAATCAAAAGAAAAGATCAAGTACGCAAACAAGCCAATGTTCTTCAATACCGCTAACCAAAAGGGAATGTGTTTTTAAGGATAAGAATTGAAACTTATTGCCAAAAGATAATGCCCATTGTAGGAAGGATACATCCTAGGACATGTTAGTGGATGGCGGCACGTCATTTCGTTTATCCAAAATGTTATTTCTAATAAATAATGCCCCTTGTAGGAAGGATTCATCCTATGACATGATGTTATCAAATGATTGATATGGGACTGTTTGGATGATGGACTATCAACACAAAGACCTGACCAACTTGTTTACGTACTGACTGAGACTTGAGACTTGATGCTTTTGAGATTTACTTTTTTTTAACCTGCTAAACTTGTTTCTAATAGTTTCGCCAAAGGTTGAGGATGACGATCAGTTTATTATGAATGGTGTTTATTGCGGGTGCAAGCGAGATGAGGTGGATGGATTTTTTCAAATATTTGGATGTTTTTGGAGTTTTGCAATGTTTTGAGGCTGTTTTTGGTATTTTTTCGAAGTTTTACAAATGTTTTGATTTTTAGTTTTCCAATTTTTTTGGGATTTTATGAGATTTTGACCGAGATACTAACCTAAAGACCTATCCTAGGGGCCTTGGGGGCTTATCAACAGATTAGCCTTGCCTATGTTATACATGCAGAGACCACGTAGTTCGACTGATGACTTGACCGATTTACAGATGAAGATATACATGATGCGATGTTAGTTTATTATGACAGACTCCTATAGGACTGACCTAAATGTCTCGGGGGATGATCAAAGATCAACCTTGCCTACGTTCAAGCTCGAGACGACGTGGATTCGACAAGATGACCTTGTTTTGGATTTTTGAATGACTTTTGACCTGTTTTTGGATTTTGATATGTTTTGAATGTTTTGGATTTTTTATATGATTTGGATGTTTTTGGATTTTCGATTTTGATGATTTTGGATTTTCGATGTTGATGTTTTGGATTTTTTGATTTTCTGATGTTTTTGGATTTTCTGATTTTGAGACTTTAAGACCATACACGAATCTGATCCGATGGGAACATGCCCCCAGCATGATGCAATAGACTACTCTGATAAAGGCAGGACAAACTGACCTTGAGAATGGGCCGAGTAGTACTAGGAGTGATCATGATACGAACACAAGACCAAGCTATGGTGCAGATGCAAGTGGATGAGTGATGGATGGCGATATGGATGAGATGGATGATGGAAGCGAAATGGAGGGATAATGATGAACAAGCCATATGGTCCTGGTGGATGGAAAGTGCTTATTTACACAAGGCGCCTGTTTTCTAGGTTTTCACCAAGGTACTTGCCCAAAGTGCCACCGAAATGGTTTTCACTAGAGGATGATTTTTTGATCCTTTTTTTTTTTTTGATTTTTGCTTTTTTGATTTTTTGTTGTTACCAAGGCCTGTTTGCGGTTTTGCGGAAGTAACCATTTTTCAGGAATTTTTCTGATTTTTTGTATTTTTTTTGGTTCTATACCTTGAAAGAATTAGGCATAAAATTTTTTGAGATGGGAGCTATTCATGGGCTCTGTAGTGGTTCCCCTTCGGTGTTGATAAGCTGATATTCCCCTGATTTATAGCTTGTGTGATGATGAAAGGCCCTAACCAATTGGGTTCAAACTTACCTTTGCTGCTGGGATTTGGGACATTCTTACGATTTTCTTTTAAGACTAGTTCTCCGACTTGGAAAGTCCTGCTTCGATCTTCTTGTTGTAGCTTTTTTTGAGTCTATTCTCATAGACTTTTAAGTGATTCAAAGCATCTATGCGTCTCTCATCCAGTAACTCCAGCTCGTTTAGTCTTGAAACCCGATATTCTTCATCAGTGATGAGATTTTGCAGTGATATTCTGAGGGATGGGAGCTCGATCTCAATGGGGAGTACGGCTTCTGATCCATAGACCAAGGAGAATGGGGTGGTGCTAGTGGGTGTGTGGATGCTGGTTCGATAAGCCCAGAGGGCGGGATTAAGCTGCAAGTGCCAGTCACGACCTACGTCATTGACTATTTTCTTGAGGATTTTGAGGATGGTTTTGTTCATGGCTTCTGCTTGGCCATTGCCTTGGGGATAGTACAGGGTGGAGAAGCGATGCTAGATTTTGAATTTCTCGCACAAGTCGCGAACCTCCTGGTTCTTGAATGGTGTCCCATTATCTGAGATAATGGCTTGTGGGACACCGTAACGACAGATGAGATAGTTCATGATGAATTTTAAGATCTGCTTTCCAGTGACATAGGTCATGGGTATGGCTTCCACCCACTTTTTGAAGTACTCAGTTGCAGTTATGATAAATTTATGGCCATTGGATGAGGTGGGTGTGATTTTGCCAATGAGGTCTAGTTCCCATTGTGAGAAAGGCCATGGTGTGATGATCGGATGGAGCTCTTGAGCTGAAGCATGGATGAGATCCCCATGTTGCTGACATTGTAAACACCTTTTGGCATCATCATGTGCTTCTTGCTCCATTGTGGGCCAATAATACCCCAGCCTCAGCAGTTTCTTGGCAATGGTCATCCCACTCGAGTGTGAGCCACAGATACCGTTATGAACCTTGGTTAGAGCGGTTAATGCCTCCTCAACATTTAGATAGTGTAGTAAGGTACCTTCTATGCTTCTACGGTATAAGGTATCTCCTAGGATGACAAATCTAGATGCCTTTTTAATAAAGGTTCGTTTTAGGCTCGATGGTAGGTCTACGGGTAAGACTCCTATTCGAAGATATGTATAGATGTCATGATACCAAGGATCGCCAGGACCAATGATTTCACACACATATTCTGATTCAGGTACCTCGAATGTGGGAATGAGAAGTTGCTCGATCAGAAATTCATATTTCGGCACATTGTGAGGGATGTCTACTAGAGACCCAATTGTAGCCATGGCGTCAGCTGCTCTGTTGTTGGTTCTTGGAATCTGCTCAAATGTTATGTCAATGAAGGATTCCTTTAAAGTCTCCACCAGTTTCTTATATGGGGTTAGCTTTTCATCCTTAGTCTAATATTCATCATTGACTTGATTTATGATCAATTGTGAGTCTCCGTAGACTTTGAGGGCTATGATATTCCATTGCACTGCTATCCTGAGACCTATAGTCAAAGCCTCATATTCTGTTATGTTGTTCGTGCAAGGGAATGCTAGTTTGTATGACTGTGGTATACAGTCCCCTTGGGGGGTGATGAAGAAGATACCAGCTCCTGATCCATGTTGTGTATATGACCCATCGAAGTATAGTTTCCAGTGATCAGCAATGTTGAGGTTAAAGATGGATTCGTCTGGAAATTCAGATACAAGAGGATTCTCAGAATATATGGGTGCTTCTGCTAGTTGATCTGTAATAACTTGACCTTTAATGGCTTTTCTTTCCACATACTCGATGTCATATTCTGATAATATCATCACCCATTTTGCCATTCTTCCCGTGAGCATTGCCTTGGATAAGAGATACTTGAGGGGATCAATTTTCGCAATGAGCTTTATCTTGTGTGCCAACATGTAGTGTCTGAATTTTTAGGATGCAAACACTACTGCGAGGCAATCTTTTTCAATGAAGGAGTAATTTAGCTCGTGACCAACCATTGTCCTGCTGATATAGTATATGGCTCATTCTATTCCGTTTTCATCATGCTGAGCGAGAAGAGCTCCTAGGGCTGCTACTGTTGCTAACACATATAAGATCAATGGCTTTCTCGGGATAGGTGGCATTAACACTAGAGGTGTCAGTAGATATTCCTTTATCTTGTTGAATGCCTCTTCACATTTTGTATCCCATTTGTATGATACCCCCTTGTGGAGTAGGTGTGAATATGGATTTTGCTTGTCTGCCAGTTGTGCTATGAACCTTCTAATGGATTGGAGCCTACCTTGGAGGCCTCTCAGTTGCTTTAAGTTCCTTGGTGCTTCCATCTCAAGGATTGCTTTGACTTTTGCTAGATCCACCTCAATACCCCTCATGGAGACTATGTATCCTAGCAGTTTACCTGATTGTACACCGAAGACGCACTTCTTGGGATTTAGTCTGACCTTGTATTCCTCTAATCTGTCAAAGATAGCACTTAGGGTTGCTATATGATCTTGTCTTTTTCTTGACTTTGCTAGGATGTAAAATGACATAGTCTTATTTTTTGTGAATCATATCATGAAATATCACATCATGGCCCTTTGATAGGTTGCTCCTGCATTCTTTAGGCTGAATGGCATCATGTTCCAGCAGTAGGTCCCCCGGACAAGTGAAAGTGTCTTGTGTTGATCTTCTTTTGCTATCATAATCTGGTTGTATCCTGAAAATCCGTCCATTAGCGATAGCATCTCGTGCCTGCTGTCATGTCTACTATCATGTCAATGTTGGGAAGCGGGAAATCATCCTTGGGACATGCTTTGTTCAAATCTCTGAAATCCGTACAGATTCTGATGGCTCCGTCAGGTTTTGAAACAGG
This sequence comes from Sequoia sempervirens, assembly GCA_007258455.2. NCBI lineage: Eukaryota > Viridiplantae > Streptophyta > Pinopsida > Cupressales > Cupressaceae > Sequoia > Sequoia sempervirens. The sequence continues at coordinate 75,798 of VDFB02378035.1, forward strand.
TACCAAATTTGACACCCATTCTGCATAATCAATTGGTCGGATGAAATCCACATCTAATATCTTTTTGAGCTCCATTTTGACTAACAAAGCAATTTGAGGATGCATTTCGCGAAGCTTAAATACGGCCAGTTTGCATCACGATACACTACTAGGTGGTGGACCACAGTATTTGGATCAAGTCCTAGCATATCGGCATAACTCCATGCGAAGTTTATTTGTCTTTCCCTTAGGAATGCTGCTAGGAGTTCTTGCTTTCGTCGGATAATAGTGATTCCGCATAGAATGTGATATGTGGGTCTCCTCTATTTCCTAGGTTATAGGTTGCATTTTTGGTAAGACTGCTGACTTCTCTTGATGAATAGCTCTTAGGGGAAGATTGAATCCTTCATCCTCAGGTGCCTGGAGAGGTTTTCACCGTTGAATCGTCCTTTATTTTTACTATTTTGTTGTTAGAGAGTGCCATGGTGTGGTTTTCACTCCAAGGACTTGGATATGATTCTTAGTTTCTCACTTTTGCGACTGAAATATTCAATCATTTCCCCATAGTAGGCATGTGTCTAACTCCATTATGAATCCTGCCTTGTGATCTCCATCTGGAATGTTATCCCTCAAACCCATGAATTAACTTCATCATTTTGAATGTATCAAGAATTTGGTGGTCCTCATTGGTCATAGTCAATCAGTTGGGGGTAGACTAAGTGGATCTCATGATTTTGATTATCTAGTTCAAAGGATATGGTACTAATCATACACAGGGTGGTATCTTCGAATAACCTAGGGAGATTGGATATGATATCTTCGTCATCGCTACTAATATAGGGCTCAGTGATAAAATTATGTGTGTCCCTACATGTGACTATTGGTGAGTGTAGTTGTACTATTACCGGCTGAGGAGAAACATTAGCAGCTCTAACTGGAGGACTTCGGCCACGTATGGTTATTCTCAGAGTGGCACATCCAAGACCAAGATTTGTTATGGGTCGCGTCTCCGGCATGATAGGTATTATGAGGTCGTTGTCATTTTGTCCCAATCTCTGGTTTCAGTCATAGCCCATCGCAAGCATCATGTGTAGGCCTCTGCTTCTTTCATCCATTGGTAATTCAGGTGTCAGTCTTTCATCTTGATACAACATGTTTGATGGATCTGCTTCAATTATCTCATGACCAAGGTCTCCCCACCTTGCGAATTCAGGATAATTTGGAGGATAGGTTTGAGATGTGGGAGCTTGATTTTCTTGTGGGCGTCCTCGTGATCTTGGAGATTGTGGTAACTCTCCTATCATGAAAGCATTGTTAGGGAGCCTATAACTTCCACAACCATCCTCTTGGATGATGAGCTTGATATCGGATATGGTGGGAATTGCGGGTGTCTCTGTCGCAGAAGTGGACGTGAGAGTGACGGGATCTATGTATGATGTGGATGGGCCCTCATCATTTTTCAGCACTTGGGGGATTTTGTAATATTTGGCTTCAAGGTTCTTGCAGTATGAAAATGGCTCAAGATCCCCATGGATAGTGACCTCTTGTCCATTATGTGTAAATTTTACACATTGGTGGAAGGTTGATGCTACGGCTTTCATTGCATGGATCCATGGGCGTCCTAGGAGAATGTTGTATGGTAAGTCGAGGTCCAGGACCTGACAAGTGGTTTCCATAAGCATTGGCCCTACCTGGATAGGGAGCTTAATTGTGCCCTGTGACACTCTTTCTTGGTCATCATATGCCCTTATTGTTATGCCCTTTCCTTTGTTAATGGAATCTTCTGATATCTTTAACTGCTTGATGAGGCTAAAAGAACAAATGTTCAAACCTGCACCTCCATCCATGAGGACCCTTTTGATTTTGCTTTTGTTCACAATGACCTCCAAGTGAAGTGCACGATTGTGAGATGGTTGGGCGGGAAAGTCTTGGTCAAAAAATGTAAGGAGATTAGGTGTTATGATGTTTCCAACCATAGCTTGGAATTGTTCTGCATCGAGGTCTGCAGGGACGGTAGATGAGGCTAATGCTTCCTCAAGGATCTTTTTATGTGCTGATGATATTTTTAACAACTCCATGATGGAGATGTGTGCTGGCGTTCTTTTGAGTTGGTCTACAACATTGTAGCTATACGAAACAAATTTTGATGTAGGAACTCTATTGGGTTGGGATGATCCTGTAATGGTGACTTTTCTGCCTCTTGTGGTGACTCCACAGTCTTCAGCATGGGTGCCTTTGATGGTGATGACCATGTAGTTTTCATTGAGGTTGGCAACAACTATTTCGTATACATGATTTACACTACCTTTTCCTTTATCCTTGTTATTCCCTTTGTTGCCATGATTTGGCATCAGATTCGTGTAGATTTTAAGATCCTGATTCCTAGTAGGTGCTTCCACATTTATGATTCTTTTGTCGATGAGATCTTGGATGATGTTCTTGAGACTCATACAATTGTTTGTGGTGTGGCCTTTGATTTTGTGGAATTCACATAGTTGATTTTCATTGTACCAAGGAGGTTTGACATTAGGTTCTTGATAATTCTCAAATGTAGGAGCTTGAATGAGTTTTTCGTCGATTAGCTTTTTCATGATGTCTTCCAAGGGTTCGCCCAAAGTAGTGTATTTTCGTTTGGGGTATGTTTTGCGTTGAGGTGGTCCTCTTTGGTCGTTGATGTTATTGATGGTGGGATTATTGTTAGGTTGATATGTTGTGTGATGAGTGTTTTGGAATTGTGGTTGGATTTGCGGTGCGGGTGTATTTTGGCGTGGACCACTAATGACCACCTTGGCATCGACAATGCCATCATTAGTGATGTTCTTGTTTCTTGCCCATGTACGAGGTTTATCATTGTAATTTGATGGTGGGCGATTGTTTTGTGATTCGTGATATGATTTTGATTCAATGGGTTAGGTTGCAAGGGCTCTTTCGATGCTAAGCGCCTTGGAGATTAGTTGATCATAGGTGGTGATTCCCTAAACCTTGAGGTGAAATGACAAGCAGCTTTCAAGGTTGGTAATGATTGTGTAGACTTGTTGCTCTTCTGGCATGGTCCATTTGCTCTGATTGGCCTTGGATCTCCATCGTTGAAGAAATGAAGTGAAAGATTCATTCTTTCCTTGTTTTAGAGTGTAGAGTTCTTCAAGACTAAAATCCATTGTAATGTTACATGTGTATTTTCTAATGAATGCATCTCTAATTTCTTCAAATGTCCTAATGCCTGAAGGTAAGCGAGAGAACCATTCTATAGCATCTCCTCCTAAGCTCCTAGGGAATAGCCGCATCAGATAAGTATCAACATATGCAACTTCCATACAATGAACCTGGAATTCCCTGATGTGATCTTCAGGGTTTCCCGTCCCTCGATATTTGTCAAATTTAGGGATCTCAAATCCCTTAGGGAATGGTTTCATGTCTAGGCTCCTATCAAATGGATAGGGACACAAGTTGCTTTGCATTTTGGTTGTTCACCCTGATTGAAGATCGAGTACTTGTTGCGAGAGTAACTTGAATTGTGTCGTCATATCATTCTGAGGATCAGGGGGTGGGATGAATGTGTTTTGGGGTGTTGCAATCGTGGTTTGGATGGATGGGTTGGTTTGTGCATTGTTCAATGGTATCAGTATGTTGTGGCGGGTGAAGTAGGCTTCTACTTGCTTTTGGATGAACAATGCTTGTTGTTGCTCTTGTTGTTGTTGCGCTAGGATTTTTTCTTGTTGCACTTGTTGTTGTTCTAACAATGCTTGTTGTTCTCCTTGCTATTGCATTTGTTGCTGTTCTAACAACGCTTGTTGTTTTGCTTATTCTTGTTCCCACAACGCTTGTTGTTGGGCTGCCAATTCTGTTGCTTCTTGTTGTTCTTGATATTGCTTTAATGCTTGTTGGTACACTTGCCATTGTGCTACTTGTGCAAGAAGTTCTGCTTGTGCTTGTTCTTGTTGTGCTTGTGCTTGAGCTTGTGCTTGGGCTTGCGCTTGTGCGGTTTGTTGTTGCAATAAAAGTTGTGCTTGAGCGACTCTTTGTGCTTGCAATGCTTGTGCGGCTTGGGCAACTTGTTGTTGTTGCTGTTGCAATAAAGCTTGGGCTTGTTGTGCTTGTTGCGCTTGTAATGTGGCTTGTGCAGCTTTAGCAGCTTGAGCAGCCTATTGCACGGCTTTTTGTTTTTGCACTTGTTGATAGCCTCTTTGGAAAGCAACTTGCAATGTTGCGTCGAATTGGTTTGATGTGGTGAATGTTGGTGGTGGTGGGGGTGGTGGTGGATTTGGAATGGCGTTTGTGGTGGTGATGAATGGTGATGTTGTGTTGATTATTTGGTTGGTGGATGGTGTTGTCATGTTGATTACGTGATTGGTGGATGGTGTTGTTGATGTGATAAGTGGCATCGTTGATGTGATTGGCCCTTGAGAGACCATGTTTTGCAATGTTGTGGGGGTGTTTGATGATGTTGCCATTGCTTGTGTGTTTGTCGTTTGTTGTTGTGATGTCAACAATAATCTTTGAGCATTTGGAAAAATGTTTTGATTGATGGTTGGGATAGCGGTTTGATTGATACTTGGTAGGGGAGGCAACCCCAAGCCAAGGAGTGATATGGAGGATAATGGTAGTGGTGGGATAGGTGGAAATGTAAGGGGGGTGAATCCTTGCGAAAGTGTTGTGGTGTTGAAAATTCCCCCTAGTCCGAATATGTCTCCCTCCTCTTGTGAATTTGTGAGAAGAGGTGTTTGTGGTGCTCCATGAAATGATGTTGATGATAGGTCATAATGTAAAGTGAGAGGAACATTTTGGTGTAATGAATTTTTGAGGATGTTTTGTTCCATTCTGGTGTTTGCATCCAATTTTTGGTTATTCACAAGGGGATGTGATTGAAGTTCATTGAGAAATGTGTTTCCCTTGTTGACATTTGGTTGGGTTGGAGCAATCAATGTCATGATTTTTGGAATGTTTTGTGTGACATTTTGGGATGGAGGTGTAGATGAAATGGGGATGGTGGATGAGATTGGTGGAAAAGATGTCTCTACTATAGTGCTCACATCAAAATCCAAAGGTAACTTGGCCCCTTGCTTTGCTAGTTCAAGCATGTACAACGAAGGGTTAAGTCTCATCATGATGTTGATGATTCTATGGTTATCCGGATTTTGGAGCATTTCAGCTATTTCTTTGCGAGACATTCCAAAGGTGAGGTCCTCCCCTTGATTTTCTTCTTGTGGGTTTTGTGATGATGAGGGGACCAATGGATTGCTTGATTCTGCAAGATTCATTTATGCGTTTGTTTGGCTAAGGTCACTTGAAGCGGGAGTTTCTTTGTGGGCTTCCATACTCTTCTTGTATTGAGATCTTGTTTGAACCATAAAACAAGGATTAACCTTCGAGAATATGGGAGATGAATCTCTTGATTCCTTGGATTAATCTCTATTTTATGTCCCAAAGTGAAAGTTCTTAGGATGCTTTTAGGATCAAATGTGATGATGATAAGATGGTGATGGTTAAAGATGGATGTTATGGATGTTTTTGGCTTTTGATAGATCTTGAATGAAATACTAGGCTTTGGATTTTTGATTGGTTTGATGTTTGGATTTTGAGATTTTGTCCTTGATCTTGATTTGGATTTTGATTTTGATTTTGAACAAAAAGACCCTAAGATGTTTGATAATGATCTAAAGGATAGTTGTGTTCAAAGGATGATGATTTGGATATGTGTGAGGAGAAGGATGCATCTACCCACACCTACCCAAACAAAATGATTGTTTCACTAAGTATATGGAGAAGGATTCATCTACATACACTAAGCTAGACAAGATGATTTGGATGACTTTGACTAAGGATATGCAAAAGGATGCATTTACACATTCCTAACCAAAGGTTTTTTGATAAATTTTTTCAAGGACTTGGTCTCAATGATTTTGTTGTTTGCTTGATTTTGTCATAAAGCCTAGCACTTCAAGGATGATTTCAAGGTTTTTCAAAAGATGATTTGTGAGATGATGTTTTGAAAGATGGATGAAAGAGGTTTGATTTGTTTTGATCCCTAGATGAACCTAAAAAGACCACTTTGTTTTTCCTAGACCTAGGTATTGAAGAGCATGCATATGCTTCCTAAAGACCTTTGTAACCAAGGAATGATTTGAACATTTTGGATTTCCAATCAATGATTTGTGTTTTGGGATTTTGGAGTCTTCAACACACATGAAAGTTCATTTTTCTTATCTTTGTTTAATGGCTTTATTTTAACAAAAACACTCTCTTTGATTAAGGTTTCAAACTAAGATGTCCAATGTCTTAATTTCTTTAAACCCCACAAGATATTTTATGTGGAAATTCAATGAACTTAAGGCAAGGGTTTTCCTATTGTTTACTCAAGAAGACAAATTGAGGTATAATCCAATGCTTAGGAACCTCTACGGACGTGAATCTGCAGGGAAAGTAGTAACATATGGATTGAGTCAATGATATTTATCCTCAAGAGGGTTTGAAATTTTAAGAATCATGTTGAATGTTTGTTTGCAAAATGTTTTTGAATACAACACTGTGTTTTCAAATGAAGAACAATTACAAGCCCTATGGATGTGTAAGACAATATTTGTTGGATTCCCACTTGGACAAGTCCAGCTACGCTTATCTCTAGTGGATGGTTAGATGCTTGACCCCACTGGCTCCCCTCCACGGCTCATTAACGTCAATTGGGGCAGCCAAGCATCAACACCCATGAAACTCCCATGGCATGCTTTCCATCTCTACTAGAAGACCGTAAGAGTGTGGGGTGGCTTCAGAACGACCGTTCTTGCACCAACAAATAGATTAAGTATTTTGAAAAATTCTAGCACATGGGTTCTAGTAAGGACTTTCCGTTCATAGGAGTTGACCCAACATGGCAAGAGTCCCCTTTCGGATCCATCTTGTCGGAGTCAACCGCGTGATATTGGAATTTCTTCCAATATCCTCATTTATATCCCAGCTGGAAATACTCTTGGCTTTAGAGTGTTACCGGTTGAGCCGTTCCCTTAGGTGATTACTTTTTCCCATAAGGTAGGCCCTCTAAGATAAACAAAAGCAAGCAAAGACACAATCTGTAACTCGATCAATCTTTGATGGCACAAAGAAAGAGAATGTACACGAAAATTCCCCTACTCACACTCACACAAGATGTTCAATTTTTTAAGCCCAAATTGAGGTGTTTCAAAGCAATAAAATGTATTTTGAGTGTTTCTCTTGCACCCTAGATCGCACAAAGCGCAAGGGGAGAGGATACGCACTCAAAAGACAAAATCACACAATTCAAGCACTTGTTCATTTTATGGCCTTCAAAGCAATTGTGAGTTCATTTTAAGCACCAAAATGAAGTGGGAGTTTTGATTGTTCAATTCTTAACCTCAAACAAAGTCTAGTGTGTTTGTCCTAAGATTCATTTTAAGCCCTTTGCAATGAAAATCAAATTGTTCATTTTAGACCCAAATGAAAATTAGTGTTCTAAAACGAAAAGATAAACAACTTCGTGAAGTAGTGTTGATCAAACACTTAAAGTGTTAAAAAACACATTGTGTTTTCAAAAAAAATTCCCCTCCTTTCGTTTTCGTTTGCTAGCCTCCTCCTTGTTGACTTTTTGCTTTCCTTGTACCTTTTCACCTTCGCTTTTCCTTCGTTTGTACCTTCATTGTTCATTTGTACCTATAAAATAAAAGACACTCATGTGAGGATTAAGATATCAAACTCATTTCAAATAATAACATTATCCCAAATGAAAGGACAAAGATTTGGATGATTATGTTAGTAAAAGAATGATCATGCTTTGATACTGACTCTATTGAAAAGACATCACACTTAATAGATCAATTCCTTCCCATTTTGACATTGACAAGCTTTTTGAGCCCATAAATCAACTATAAAGAATAAATCTAAAAAAAAAAACTTCTTAATCCTCAAATGTTGACTCTTTCAAAGATCATAGATTTTCTCAAACCTTAAGGATAGAAAGTATCCTCCAACTCTTGAATATTTTGACTATAGGAAAAAATGTTTTGATAAAATTTGCAAAGCAAACCGATTTTATCCACTACAAGTAAATGCTCTCAAAGTATCATCCAAGTTTCAAATTTTGACTATTTTCAAAATAACCTTGATGATGAAATTTAGTGGATTAAATTAAATATCTATCAAAAAGCATCCCCACAATTATTGAGCATTTAAAGATTAAATTTAGGAAATTAATCATGAGGCAACTTTCAAATACTTAGATGCTTTTATGTTTATATAGCATATGTCAAATAGCAAGGCTGGTTTCTACTGATTTGTAGCTCGCATTGAAAAAAATAGAAAGTGTCCCTTAGAAATATTGCCATGATTATTTTTAAATTTGTATCACCATCAAGCGTGCCTAATCTATCAGCAACTTATTTCGCTCTCTTTGGATAGATAATTGGCAGATACTGGCTGACAGATAATTGGCTGATAATTGGCAGATATTGACTGACAGACTAACTCAACAGAAAAAATAATGCAAACAAAAGAGAGGGGATGCATTGATTTCATCATCAATGCACCAACAACTCTACTCAAGACTTCGCAAGGAAATTGTGGGTGGGATGCAGCAACAGGTTATGCGAACTATTCAACATAATGGCTATGGCCTCGTACGAAAACCATCGACCTCCTCAAGAGCCGCGATCTCAAGAAATGCAATGATAGCAAATCTTTGTGAAAGGTAGTAAGATAAACAAAAATTCATTCAAAAGGTATGTTAGAGGCAAGGCGCGGCAGTCAACACAGCACATCTGTTATGAATGCGAGCTAAAATACAAACTTGTATTTATAACCTCAAATTGCTCTCTTCTGTCAACACCAATGCCAACGGTTCAAGACAGTGTCTTCGCATGATTTACATAGATAGAAATAGCATTTAAGGTGCGCATCTATCTATTTTAAACAGAAACAAAAAGTACCAACAGGTAGTTGTCTTCAAATTTGCGCGCCCCTCACAACTTTCTATCACAAGTAGCTAGTCAAAATACAAGTAACAGGAAAAACAAAAAAATTGTGCCTAATATTTCTTAAAAATACTTTTAGTCTTATGCTATTAGTGGGTGTAAAGAGACGCCTGGGGCTGCACAATATGTTTAGGAGGATGCTGGTCAAGGTTTGAATCCTGAAAATTGGGTGAATAAAGCTTCTTAAAAAGAAACTTTGGCCATATGTATGTATATGCAGTGATAGACAAGGCAGTCTATCAGTGAGTCAGCCAAATATTTAAGGCTGTGAAAACAGACTGAGTGTAAAAGATAATCATGAATAATAGTGCAATACTGTACATGCTACATGGAGATTGTAAGCAGAGATAAAGTGATTTTTAGGATGCCAACTAAATACAGACAGTGATTTAATGTGCAACGTACTAATAGTGTGATGAATACGAGATTTAAAATGCAGATCAAGCATAGATTTGGGATGCCCGATGGGTATGAAGTTGGTAATTGCTTTAAAAGAAATGAGATCCAATGATGGCAGTGTCGTAAGATTGTGTGATGCATTCTTTTGTGTCAAATGTGCTGAGCTAGACCCGCCTGTGTATGTTGAATGGCCTGTCAAAACTGTCACTCTAAATTCTACAGTTAATGAAATAAATTCTAAATCATTGACTATGGTGGATATATCCAAAGAAACACAGGATTTAGTTGAAAGATAAGGATTTCAAATTCTGATAAGGTATTCCAATGAAATATTTAGTTGAATCAATGAATGTGGCAAGTCAACGCGAAGTAGAAACTAAGAGTAACAAAACAATATATTGAAAAGACTTTAAAGAAAATCCAACAAAAAGATTTTCTTCCTTTTCTGCCCTCCCTCTAGCGCCAAGATGAAGTACCCTAAATTTGCAAGTAAGACCAACCTCAAAAAATCATTAGAAGGGTTAGTCTAAACATAAAAATCTGCAAATACCTCCATGAAATAAAATACCTATGCTAAAGAAATGCCACAAGTAACAAAAACAACATCAAGAAGACATTTCAAAAGCATGATAATCACATATTTCATGTTGGATTGGTGTCACATGTGCTAGTGACCCTTTCCCAACCCTTGATCAAAGCTCAAGATGATAAAATGCAAATGGAGATGATGGAGTGAAATGGACAAGATCAAATCTCAAATGAAGAGAGTAACCTTGCATAAAATTGTGGATCCATGAATGAGAATGAAGGCCCTATTTTATAGATTTTGTTGATGATAGATTGGCCAAGATGGTGAATGTGGGACTAAAGATCCTCTAATGAGAAGATGACACTTGTCAAATGGTGAGTGGTCAATGGTTGTGCAAGATTAGGGAAATGTGCCCATGAGAGGGAGAATTTGAATTTGAATTTGCAATAAATTTTGAGAGGGGGACAAGAAAAACAACAATAAATGCAATGTTTGACTTGTCATGTTGAGGGAAAATGAGGGTTTAATAAATCAATAAATTGATTTATATGTGCAAGTGGAGATATCTAGATAATGCAAGTGGGATGGGATTAACATTTAATCAGGGTTAGATTAAATAGATGATGATTATGCTGATTTAATGCTGATTAGGTGAGTTGACTTTTAAGACTTTGATAATTGATTTATTTGAATTAGAAAATGATGGAATATGATTTAGGATTTGATTTAAATGAAGTCCTGATTTATTTAATTAAATGGATGATGCAAGATGAAGGTTGAATGATAATGTTTATTTGATAAATGACCTTAGGAAATGAGATTATTTAATGAATGGATGAAAGTGATGAATGGACCTAATGTCACATCTAATTTGACTGAATCCGATCGAATGCATAGTGTTAATTTTGCATGTCTATAGATAGCAGCAAGATTTTGTGATAACAACTATGTTTTGAATGATAGTAGCTATTTTTCATGACAGTGGCCACCAAATATGATAGCAACTAGATTTTATATTAGTGGTTGTTTTAAATGATAGCATGAAAATTTTACAAAAGTGGTTAATTTCCTAAAAGAAAAACAATATAAGGGTGAACCCACAATACTAGTTTACAATTTTTGGCCAAACTAGACACTAAACAATTTTTTTCTAACTAAATCTTCACTTTCAGGCACCTATAGTGGCTAAACTGTGAGGAATTTGAAGATGATACAAATTAGTGATTAGATTGCACCTATAGTGGCTAAACCGTGAGGAATTTGAAGATGATGCAAATTAGTAGATTCTAAATATATTTTCTTCAACAAATTTGGAATTAGATTGCAATTCTTTTTTCATCTCTTTCGAAAACTATTTTTTCTCAGTAGAAACCATTTTTAAGGAGTGATGCTCATCATATACAACATAAAAAAATTTCCATGAAGGATAAAATTCTAATTTTTCAAATTTAGATTTGTAGTTACTACGATATCTAGTGCATGGAACTGGTTTCATAGCATTTCATTGAATATTTTTTCCTTAATCAAGTTTTGAAGTCAAACCAATTACAATTCAGACATAGGTGGACCATATACAACATAACTTTTTTTATCTATCAAAATTCAAAAAAAAAATTATTGGATCAAGGACATCAATATCTAGTGCACAGATATTTTTCAAAAAAAAAAAGTAATAATTTTCTATTTTTCCACATGTGTAGAACAAAGAGCTTTATTTTTGATGAAAAACCTATGTTTAATCAAACTAAAAAACAAATACATAATTAAACCAAATCATATTAAAATTATATTCTTTGGATAGCTCGTTTTGAGGACTACCATCATCCAGTTGGGTATGTGAAGTCTCCTCCATTTTCATCCTCAACTCGAGCTTCGAAGGGAAAAATTATAGAGATTTTTGGTGTTAGAGGGAGAGAAGGGGTGGAAAGGGGGGTTCGAGGGAACCTAGGTTCGAGCGAACCCCCGTTGGAGGTTTGCTCAAACTTGGGTTTGAGCAAACTTCCTTTTCACAATTTTTATTTTTAATTTCCTAGGAAATGAGAAGTATGGTGGGACCCAACATTTAATGGGTTCACTCGAATGGGGGTTCTAGGGAACCCCCTTTGGGTTTGCTCGAACCAAATGTTCGTTCGAACCCCCAAAAACCAATTTTTTTCCATGGGGGCATTTTTTTCAATTTTCCTTCCTCACTAGAATTGTAAACTAGTTTTGTGGGTTTACCCAATAGTGCCATCCTTTTACACAAGCAGTAAATAATAGCAGATGGATTTTAAACTAGCAGATAATTTAAACTATATTGTTCACTTTTTACAAAAGAAACGACCTAACATATAATGCAAGTGGTAAAATTGAGACAATAGCAGTAAAATCAAGAAAATACCACTATCATCCAAAATTTTTTTGAGCATTAATTACACAGATGTGACAAAACAAAAACTAGAAAGGAAGTGGTACATACTGTGATGCTTGTGTTGGCTCTCACAGTTGTTTCCCTTGATGTCAAAGACACACAAAGGCACTTGATGACAGTTGATGACAAATGTTTGGTTTCAATATGACAATGATAAAGTTTGGTTTCAGTATGACAATGCATTATAAAGGTTTCAAGGCATATGTTTTATATCATAATAATGATGCATTAGTTGACTTGACATGGTTTGGTATTGGAATGTATGTGAGAGAACCTTCATGAATAGGCTATGGCTAAAACTTCCTTTTGTGGTTAATGGTCACAAGGCACCTGAGTATGTGCAGGATCATCATGGAAAAAATAGACACTTAAGTGGCAAAAAATTTAGAAAAATTAGAGTTAGGAAACTTGACGTAAAAATTTGAATAAGTCATCTATATTATTTCAAAAATATGTAAGAATAGAATCTATAGAAAATTGAATGTAGTTTCTAAACTACTAGGTTTTAAATCTATTTGGTGAAAATTTAAAATTTCAATGCAGTAGTGCTTAAATTTTAGGGAAAAAATAAGAAGTAGGTAATCTGTCTAACCACCCTAACCACAATAAAATGATAATATTTTAGATATAAGTAGAGGTTCATGTCCTGATGTAATGCTTATTTTTGTAATTTCTTTCCAAGTAAATAATTAATTATGATTTTTTATTACAACTTTTAAAAATATAAAAACTTCGTATGTAGACCACCTTAACTTGGTCAAAACTTTATGAAATTCATTTTTTTTAATCCTATAGTATGCAAAGCATAGAATGTGACACATGTTCGATTCAAAAATGTGATACCATTTGAAATCTATAGATTTTTTCAATCAACCTATCAATCAAGACTTTAGTCGTAATTCAAATAAAAAATGAATAATAATAATTTATTAAATTAAAAGTAAAGCATGATTTATATTGGTAGAAAGCTAAGAATCTCTTTTAAAAACCCTTTTCATTTCATCAATTTTTGGTTAAAAAAGGTTGTCAATGACATACCCTACACATACCCATCATATCGCCACTTTTTGGCCCATCGTGATCCTGCACATACCCACCTTATTTTCTTTAAATTTCATCTTGTTCTTTTATTTGTCATGGGTAATACAAGGTTGGTTATCATTGATTTGTGCCTAAGGAAGAAATAATTGTTAAAGTCTTGAGCTAAGCACTTGGGGCCATTTGACAAACATTATTACAGAGTTATAAGGTATGAGAATGGTGCTTATTGTACAAACCTTAATGTATATATCATTTATTGACTATGTTGTTCACAAGGAGACATTTAAATGATGAACACACCAACAAGGTATATTTATGAGGCTTTCTGGTAAGACATTGTTTGTTTTACAAGGTGGATATGTAAATGATCAAGAAGACATTATAAGTGCTTGTATAAGGAATTCAACTTTATTATGACATTGTTATAGTGGCATTGTATTTGTTTTAAGCAATATGGTCATTTAAATTAAAACTTGTAAACCTTTATACATTGGTGAAAACATAATAGTGGCTAAAAGAAAAGTTTGAAAGGGCAGTGTATTCATTATTTAAGTCAACCCCATTTAGGGTTACCGGGACAGTAGGGAAAGGTAGGAAAAAGATAGATTATTGTTTTCTTGGGCATTATGCAAAGTTGAAGTTTTGTTTATTCAGCTACCGACTTAGGGTTTGAGGCCTGAAGAATGAATGACATTTTATGAAGCTTGAAGGTGGAATGGCGCCTGCAAGACATGGTTTCAATTTGCTCATTGTTTCTTCACTTCGACCTAGCAGTGGTCGACTTCGGGCATGGAACAATTTGTTTTCTTAGTGGTACAATAGTTACAAAATGTAGTCTTCAACATTCGACTTCACTAGGTGATATCTATTATTTGCTAAGTTTGAATCAGGTTTTTCTTTTAGATTAACACCCTAGTTGGTGATTTGAGTGTAATGCAATATATTGGTCGAGTTTTTCTTGTACTTTCTAGGGCATGGCTCTATGTCAAATTTTTGATACTTTCTCAAAGATGAACATTAAGGGTTTTTTGTAACATTGATGTGGTTTTCTTGTTTATACTTTACATATTGTTTTGTTCACAATGTCGACCATGTATAAAGGTGTGTTTCATATGTTTATAATGTTGAATGTTGACATAAAAATGTAGAGTCTACATTTCCAAAGAGAGACATCACGATGACTCAACAAGGGTAGTTATGTGATGTAAAGACTAGGTGGATAATAACTCTCAACAAACTAATGTCAATATCAAAAACAATGAACCCTTCTTGAAAACACCTTCAATTTGCCAAGCATCAACTCACCTTCAAGGGTCTCAACCCTTCAAATTTGCAAAACAACACCAACCCTCCACCAAGGCCCTGAAAAAGTTTCTAAACATTCCAATGATTACAATTTATCCATTTAAAAGAAATCTCAAAGTTAGATTCTTCACAACCTTCAAAACTCACCTTCTACCACTAGCATCCCTTGTAGTACAAGAAAACTGATTGTTTAGTCTTTAGACCAAATCCTTCCAAAACACCAAAGAAATAAAACATATAATCAAGCACCCATTTCAAATTCATTCATCATATCAAAAACTCAGATATTACTCTTTTGAATCAAAGATTTCAAAATTAAGAATTTCACAGTTTTAGGCCTCCAATTAGGCCACTTTTACAAAGAGACCCCTCTTTAATCTTATCACCAGACCACCAAACCAAATTTTTTTTTTGAGAAATGATATAAAACCACATATTTCCCAGGTCTTAAGTCCTCATTTTTTCTTATACACTCTTAAACTCAAACCCTCCAAAAAACATGTGGAAACCAAGGGTTTTACGGTACCCTTATTGAAAGTTCACACTCCCAATCACTCCCAGCCAACCAACTGCTTAGACACATCAAATATTTTTCCCCCATGCTCAAAAAACACTCACTTGGCCTTTGGCATCATTTTTTCATCATTTCATAGGTTTGAACCACCCTTTTCCAAGAGGAAACACACATTTTCCAGTCCTAGGGCTCCACCCATTCACTACCAATTCAATATCATAGCATATTGAACATGTTAAACATCTAATTTACATGTTATATGACCCATTCCACAAGATACAGTAAACACAAAAAGTGGAATGGGTCATTTTATCATTTTTTGAAGACCCTCAACCCACAAATCTGGAAAAAATAGGTAGGAGCAAAAAAATTTGAATAACTTTCACAAAACAAGGAGTTAGACCCTCATAATTGAAGTAAATTAAAGATAATTCATAGGCATACAACTTCCAAAAACATTTCAGAGCATTTTGAGTCCGTACATATCCGTACAAGGACAAAATTAGAGGAAAAAATAGTAATTTTCTGAAAAAATAGTGTTTTTATTGATAGAAAAAGGCTCACCAATCTCCAACCAACTCCACTTTCGAGCCATTTAAGGTTCTTATACATTTTTTTGTTTCATTCCAACTTCTTCCAACACCTATAACTGATTTTTAATCATTAAGACCTTCTAATCTTCATTAAGTTGCATTTTAAGACAAATTGCATATGACAATATTACATAAACTTTGCAACTTTTTAATTTTGACACCCAAAAACTCCTAAATCACTCTAACACCTCTAATTCACCCTATTACAACATATTAGACCTCATTCTTGCACATTTACACCGAAATTCAAGGATTTTCCTTCAAAAGGCTACAAATTCAAATGTTAACAATTTTGTAGCAAGAATGCATTATTTGCACTTTTGACTACCAAGACTCAAAAGAAATCAACCTAATACACCTTAAATGGTCTGAATTGACCTTATTTAGCATAAATAAACCTAAAAAATATTTATCTAACCCATTGACCACCTATCAACCTTCAAAAAGTGAAATTTTGAGACTAGGAGACTAGGTGCTCCTGCATCATTATGGAAACAGTTATTACAACCAGTTTTAAAGGTTACATTTGAAAGTTTTGGTGAGGACAGATGGCAATATATGTGAATTTTTGTATACTTATATAAATAGTGATTTATCATTGTTTGATGTTCGGTTCTTTTAATAGAGTTATCATGTTGAATGTGTAAACATAATTTTGTGATTGAAGTTTTGCAAACATGATGCAAAACAGATTGTATAACTGATATATTTGATATTTTAGAGATTCTAGAGAATGAATCTTTAAGATATTAAATGTATTAGATTGAAAATGAAATATGATTTGAAGTGAAATAGAGTAACCCTTTCTATTTTACCTTATATATTGTTTGTGATTAAGATTTATATGCTAGTGAGGCACATGTTATCATGCCAGTGAGGCATTCTTGAAAAGCCAGTGTGACATTGTTTTATTGCCAGTGAGGCATTTAAAATCTATTAGTGAGATAGTATAGCTAGTCAGGCATTATTTTATTTTCTGTGAGGCATTTGAAATCTATTAGTGAGATAGTATTTCTAGTGAGGCATTGTAAACATAAATTTTTCATATTAAGCTAGTGAGGCATCATTTCTAGAGTGGTTTTTTATCCCTAGAGGGTTTTCCACTTGTAAAATTCTTTGTCTTATGGTCTCATTGTTTTGATGTGATAATGTTCAATGATTGTGATGATTTTTGGTTTCCTTTAATATTTCTTATTTTTGTTCTTTAATGATTGCATTCAATTCATGAATGTATTTATCATTGAGATATTAAGAGCATAAATTATTCAATTCTTTTTCAAGGAAAAAGTTAAAATTTGTCTAAGACACTAATTCACCCCCTCTCTTAGTGTCTTCTTCACTCCAACAAGTGGTATAAAAGCCACACCCTTCAATAAACAAGCCTAATCAGCTTAAGGGTTGATAACTAGGATAGGATTTAATATTTTTATCATGGAAAGTCAAGACAATAACAATAGGTCTCCAATGTTTCATGGTACTAGTTTTTCCTACTAGAAATTTAGAATGGAAAAATATCTATGCTCTTTAGGTTTTGATCTTTTGGAAGCCATTAAGGTTGAGAATATTGTTACTTCCCCCTCTACACCTGATGAAAAAAAGACTTTTGGCTATGATGCAAAAGCAAAAAAAGCAATATGTTGCAATCTAAATAATGCTATTCTTGTGAAAATCATGGATTGCAAAACTGCCAAGGCAGTATGTGATAGATTAGCCAAAATCTATGAAGGAGATGAAAAAGTGAGAGAAATAAAACTCCAAAAATATAGGGTTAAGTTTGAAGCCCTAAAAATGGATGAAGAAGAAAAGATTGCTAACTATTTTCTTCGATTTCAGGAAGTAGTGAGTTCTATAAGAGGTATAGGTGAGGAAATTGATGAAAAAAATGTTGTCAATAAAGTTCTTAGGTCCTTGACACATAAATATCATTCCAAAGTCTTAGTTGTTGAGGATAAAGATATGAAAACACTCTCTCTAGCTGAATTGCAAGGAATATTTATAGCCTATGAAATGAGAATAGGCAATGATGCTACCTCAAGCAAAGAAGTAGCATTTAAGGCAACAAAAAGGGAATCTAATGCAAACTCAGACTCTAAATAAGAAAAATGAGGATGAATTTGTTTTGGTCAGTAAATTAAAAAGAGGTTCAGGGAGATACAAAGGAGAATTACCCTTTAAATGCTTTAACTATGGGAAGGTTGGACATTATGCTTCTCAATGTCCTAAAAATGACTCTGAGAGTGATGAAGAAACATATAACAAGCAGGGGAAGAAAAAACAAACTTATTCTAAAAAGAAAATTTTGATGGCAAAAGTATCTGACAATGGTACAGATGCATCTATTGAGGAAGGAGATGAAATACTATTTATGACAATTATTAATCCAAGTCAAGATCATAATAAGGAAATTTATAATGTTATGAACGATGGCTCAAAAATAGAAAAACCAAATCAAGATCATAATAAGGAGATTGATAAAGTTATGAACAATGGCTCAAAAATAGATGAATATCATGTATTTAGAATACCTCCGTTTGAAGGCACAAAATTTATTTTCTGGAAACATAGGATGGAAACCTATTTATCCTCTTTAGGATTTAATGTGTGGGAAATAGTTGAAAAAGGTTGTTCAATATCTACATCTCCTCCTACACTAGATGAAAAGAAGGCTCTTGAATACAATGCTAGGGCTATGGATGCTATCTTTAATAGTTTTCCAAATGAAATTATTACTAAGGTCATTTATTGCAAGGATGCAAAGGAGGTTTGGAACAAACTGATTGAAATGTATCAAAATGATGAGTTGCAGGAAGGAACATCCTCAAAAATTGATACAGATTATGGCACATCAGGAAGTTAATATTTTTTTTAACAAAGAGGAAGAAGTTGATTTTGAGAGTGAATTAAATAGTACCTTAAGAGACATTCAAAAAATCAAAGAGGAAGATGTGGTAAAGAAGAATAATTTTGAGAAAAAAATTGATGCCCTGAAACTTCAAATTGAAATACTAGAAGTTACAAAAGTGTAGTTAGAAATCAACAAAAAAAGAATGCTGCACTTTAGAGGAAAAAGTTGTTGACCTGAGGAAAGAACTTGACATGTGTGACAACACTAATAAATTGATAGAACTTTTAGGTAAAAAAAGACATTATAATGATAAAAAATGTCTTGGGTTTATAGAAGATCATTGTTCTTTTTCTGATAAATCCTAGCATAATAATGATGCAAAAGGAATTTTTTTGAAGCCATCAATTATGTTCAACAAAATTTTAAATCCACGATGTAGAAATCTCAGATATGTAGCAAAGGGTTACAAGTCCAAAACATTTTTTGATTTTTCTAAAGAAAGGTTGATTTGGAAACCTAAGAAAATTAATGAAAATGTAGAAGGTACAGTCAGTCAAACAAAGGTGAAAAATGAATGGATTTTAGATAGTGGGTGCTCACACTATATGACAGGTGATAAAAGCAACTTTCTCAATTTTGAACATTGTGATGGCGGTTTAGTATGGTTTGGAAATGATGATTATGTTCATATCATTTGGAAAGGTACAGTTTCTTTGGATAATAACATGTGTTTGCAGGATGTGTACTATGCAGGAGCTCTCAAGCATAATCCTCTGAGTGTGACTCAGATCTGTGATCAAGGTTTTTATATTCTTTTTGATGCTCTTGGGTGTGAGATTAGAAAGAAAACATGTGAAATTGTTGCTGCAGGTTCAAGAACTCAAGTGAACATTTACAATTTGCAAGAAACAAGATGTGTGAAAATGAGTGCTCAGTTAAGGGAGACAATGACTGATCTTCCTCCTATTTCTCATCACTAAATCATCTATATGTAGTTTAAGGGTGAATTTCAAGTATTTTTTTTTATATATCCTTGTGATTAGTTGTTGCATTGGATTCTATTGTTGCAGTACTAGTTAATAAAATGATGATTCTATTATTGAAGTTTTTGGAAGGCTCAAAAGATAGTTTTTTTATATGGCATTTTTGTTTGAATAATATAGCATTTTTTGGTTGTGATATGTCAATTCCTCTCTCAAAAGTAGTATTAATAAAGTGACAGTGGACATCAGTTGAGTGTGATCATTGGTGAAATAGATGCAGTGCTACTATTGATGATTTTCTATGGTTGTTTTGATGATATGCAAATTTCTCTTACTAACATGGTGGTATTTGCAAGATAGAGATATAATTTGGACTGCTTGGCACAAACAGTGGTATGCTTCACTGTTACATTTGTCAACAAATATGATTGGTATATCATCATGTTGCATATGGATAGCACTAATCAATCATGGGTTGAATTGTATTCTTATTCTTTATGATGTTCAAAGGTTTCATTGAAATATTTCATTCATGTTAAGTAAATTCCTCTAGTTCATGAATTCAGGGGGATAAATGTGTACAGTGATTTGATGAATATTCAGGTATCTGATGATATTTTTGGCATTTTATATATTGATGATCAGTGGATCCATTGCATATTTATTTTTGGTATCTAACTTATCTTCTTTGAGGTGACAAGTATGTGCTGAAAGTAGTGGTGTGTGTAGATAGGGATTTATTGCTTTCATATTCAGTTGTTGCCCTCAGGATCTTATGATTGTTTTTCAGCTTTCATATGTGCACACTAAATTGGTGTTTCAGTAAATATTGATTCTTGCTGCTTATGGACATGTTCATCCGTTGAGTATCTTTTCATGCTTATATTTCATTGATTGACATATTTGTATGAGGCAACCTATAGTTGTTTCCCTTCATGATGCTTATTAGGATTACTTATGTATTGTTTTTTTTGTTGTATATCATGGGTATATGCTTGGAATGTTGTTGTTCCATGATTTGTGTTCAATCACAAGGTTTTGGTGACTCTACATTTGAGGTTATAGATTTTTGGTAACCATATATTCATTGTTACAGCCTTAATATTTATCCAACTATATTTGAGTCATTGCTAGTGCACATAGAGTGACTATTACAGGATCTATTGTTCCATTTCTTTCTATGTTACATTTTCTTCATCTATTTTTGTGCAGCCCTTTGTCTCTTGATTCCAAAAGGGGGAGAGAGCTTTGGTGTTTTGGTGTTTTTCCATCAAGGCCTAAGCGGGAGTTTGTTGGCTCTCACAGTTGTTTCCCTTGATGTCAAAGGAACACAAAGGCATTTGATGACACTTGATGACAATTTTTTGGTTTCAGTATGACAATGATAAAGGTTGGTTTTATTATGAAAATACATTATAAAGGTTTCGAGGCATATGTTTTATATCATCATAATGATGCATTAGTTGACTTGACATGGTTTGGTATTGGAATGTATGTGAGAGCACCTTCATGAGCAGCTTATGGCTAGCACTTCCTTGTGTACTTAATGGTCACAAGCCACCTTATTTTATTTAAATTTCATCTTTTTTTATTTGTCATGGGTAATACAGGCTGTATATCATTGATTTATGTCTAAGGTAGAAATAATTTTTAAAGTCTTGAGCTGAGCACTTGGGGCCATTCGACAGGTACTATTATAGAGTTATAAGGTATGAGAATGGTGCTTATTATACAAACCTTGATGTATATATCATTTATTGATTATGTTTTTCACAAACATTTAAATGTTGAACATGCCAACAAGGTATATTTATGAGGCTTCATGGCAAGACATTGTTTGTTTTACAAGGTGGATATGTAAATGATCAAGAAGACATTATAAGTGCTTGTATAAGGAATTCAACTTTATTGAGACATTGTTATAGTGGCATTGTATTTTTTTAAAGCAACATGGTCATTTAAATTAAAGCTTGTAAATATTTATACATCGGTGAACAAAGGCTCATGCAAGTGGTAACTTGAAATCAAAGGTAATAGTGGCTAAATGAAAAGTTTGAAAGGGAAGTGTATTTATTGTTTAAACTAGACCCATTTAGGGTTACCGAGACAGTAGGGAAAGGTAGCAAAAAGATAGATTATTCTTTTGTTGGACATTAAGCAAAGTTTAAGTTTGGTTTATTCAGCTGCCAACTTAGGGTTTGAGGCCTAAAGAATGAATGACATTTTATGAAGCTTGAAGGTGGAATGGTGGCTACAAGACATGATTTCAATTTGGTCATTGGTTCTTTGCTTCGACCTAGCAGTGGTCAACTTAGGATATGGAACAATTTGTTTTTTTTGTGGTACAATAGTTACAAAATGTAGTCATTAGCATTCAACTTCACCAGGTGATATCTATTATTTGCTAAGTTTGAATCAGGTTTTTCTTTTAGATTAACACCCTAGTTAGTGATTTGAGTGTAATGCAATATCTTGGTCGAGTTTTTCTTGTACTTTCTAGGGCATGGCTCTGTGTCAAATTTTTGATATTTTCTAAAAGATGAACATGTTTTTCCTTCAACAAACATGCCTCGTTTAGAACGGGGGCCCTCTATTTCCTTCACCTCATCGAGTTACTTTTGTTGGTACCTCATTTTACGTGCCCCTTGTTTGGTGTTCAAAGTGGTTAGTGAGCCTTAGATAGTCCATCTTGAGTTTATGATGTTTTTTCCCCCTCAAATTATTAAGGCTTTAGGCCTTTGCAGGTTCTCATCAGCTATTTTCCTTAGTTTCTAAAAGTTGGCATCACCAGAGCTAGTCGGCCCACCCCTATCGGGTTTCCATTGCCTCGTTGCTATCTAAAACGACCTTCCTTTGACAACTCCCTTCCCGTTCAGACCCACAGAATTGTCCACCATTTCCTTGACTATTAACTTTCAAATAGCCATCGTCTGATAGCCTTCCACTACGCGGAATCCAAAGCATCCACTATTGTATGTTTATTACCGAACTTCCAAACGGTCGAGTGCCAACTACCACCCGCCTGGTGGGTCCCGGTGCTCCTACTATCATTTCCAAATGATGGCCCACCAAACCCAGTCTCTGTCGTATAGCCATTACTAGATCACATTTAATGCCTCATTCTTTGTAAATAGGTGACTTTCACCTATCATTTTCAACTATTAGTCACTTAGAGAGATAGTCATAGATCCAGTTGCCAACGCCACCATCACTTTTGCATCACCTGATCGTCATTTCAGATCTTTGTTTCTTGCTTGGTCACCATATTCACTGGGTTCTAGAGGTAGGGTTTCCTCTCATGAGCCTTGTATTGTGTTTTCATTGATTTCTGAATAAATTGCTAAGTAAAAGGGAGGAAAACTTAATAGATAGATAGATTATGACAAAGCACACAAAACTCATGTGCTCAAATCTTTAAAACCCTCAAAATTGACCCACATGGTGACCGCAAAACCTTGAATCCCTAGTTTCTTTCTTCAGCTAGAGTGTTTACACTCTATAGAACCTTGACTCCCTAGTGTCACTCTTCAGCCAGAGCGTTTATGCTCTAAGGACCCGCGACTTCCTGTTGTCATGACCAATGTTAGAAAATTGAACTTAAACTTAAAATAGTGAACAACCCCTTCGGGTCCGCCCTCGCAAGAGGACCCCTCTCCTTAGCCGTCTAAAACTTGGTCAAAAAATCAAAGCGAAAATGAAGAAGTCCAATGAACCTCTCAGATCTGACCTCGCGGGATTTAGTATCTAGGGTGTCGCTCGTGATCTGTCGTTCCAAACAACTTGTGAACCCCGACCTCTCGGTGTCCAAGTCATGTCCCTCGGATCACCCATAAACTCACTCTTGTGAAATCTTAAGCCATTTCCTACCACGACTCCCACCTCACGGACTTTCGCTGGAAGGGTTCCATCAGTATTTCGCTGACCCGAGTGACTTTTGCAGCCTTTCTATCTGACCTTAGGACGTTGAATCCTCCTCTATCGGTTGAATCCATTTACAAATGACCAAGTGCTAACCTCATTTCGGGTCTTGTCCAGAAGACTTCTATTTGTGGGTCATCATGGAAAAATTTCCATCTTGAACGACTTCTTTGGGCCACCTTTCCACACTCTGGGACCCAACTCTACTATGGATGTTTGAATGCAAAGATGAAAAATCCCAAGGGCCAAACCATGAGCAGACCCCTCCTGTCGGGTCGTCATCTTCAGGACTCCATCTGGTCCCAACCATTACTAAAATGAAACGGATTTCCATCCTTCCACTGCCCGGAACCCAACCTCCGCATTGACTTCGCATTCTTCAAACAACAAAGTAAACACGAAGGCTCCTCCTCCTGTCAGACCCAATGCAACAAATCGCTGCCATCAGAATGGCGTGTGACTTCCGCCATCTCAAACAACAATGACCTAGTGGCCTTCCACTCTTTCAAACCCAAAATGGCCAAAAGGAAAATTGGGTGATGACTCATGGGTCCCACCCAGTGGAACTCCGCTCGCAGATCGTCGTCTGGCTAGTTTTGTTTTTACAACAAACGTCAAACAACCAGCAGCCTAGGGAAGTCCAATTCCCTAGGCCCGAATTTCTCAAACTCCTTCCTGCAAAATGTTAATGCCAATCTAGAAGATATGTTAGGATTCTTAGAGGATGGATTATTTGATCTAACATCATTTTGGAAGATTTGGGTAGCTTTCCTATTTTTTTTATGTTTGAACGTGCTTACCTCTCTCTCACCTGTAGGATTTATGGAATCAAGTGTAGCACCCTCGGAGGCAGCCGTAGAGAAGGACAAAGGAAACAAAACAACCAAAGAACCCCATGGAAAAGAAGACAAGGACCAAATGAAGTATAAGTTCCAGGGGGAACCTCTCAAATCCAAGGTCACCTCAGCTTGGAAGGAGGTCTCAGACATGAACATCGGACATGTAGACATCCATGAACATTAGAAGTAGTGGGTTAGCCAAAGTTGCAGGCTTCCCTCCTGCTCTTATTGCCCCCAAACTAGTGATGGCCTACAAGGAAGCATATTAGCTAGAGACCAGAACCATTGTGGACAGAGATGGAAATTTTTTGCCTGACATGTCTGCCAAGTCAATAATAAAGACTTTTCATATCCCTACCTTCGGAGAGTTGGAGGAAGCATCCATTAAGGATGGCAAGGAAATGTGGGATGAAGACCCTCTCAAATGAAAAAGGCTTATCAACCAATATTGGTTGAAAGAAAAGAGGGACAATGCAGCTAAGGTGCCCCAGGAGCTCTTCCACAGTGACTTTTATGAGGACTACCATGACTTGGTAACCTTGTTGACTAGAGTCATGGGGCTCCCAATTGTGGCCTACTTCTAGGATTGGATGGTATATTTCATGGAATAGATCATTTGAGGTAAAACTAAGTTCTACTAGCCAAGAATAATTATTCAATGGTTCCACGAGCAATTTATGGTTGTAAGGAAGACCTCATGCTTCTATATGACTTCCTACCTAGTCTATTCACTGGTTGACCAAACATAATACAGAGGCTTGTTTTGAGCTCCTGATGATGAACTAGGTAGAGATTTGAAGGTTTATGACATATACCCTCAATTGCAGTTCAGAAACTTTAAGAGGGATTATTGTAGGGTCAATGACGCTTTCATAGATCATATCATAAGATTGCTCAAAGGTGAATTCAAAAAAAGAGTTTCCCATAGTGCAAATGACTTCCTCCACTATTTTTCCTTTTATTCATTCAATTTATGAAGTTTACATATATCCAAGCTAAATGCTTTTAATAGAAACTGTACAAGTTGCCCCGGTATCCAAACAACTGAATAATATTGTTAGAACTCTCTCTGTAACTGCAACATGCACACGCCCTCTTGAGCAGCAAACACAAGGCAAGGATTTCTTATCCCCTCTCCTTTGGCCAAGGGCTATATGAACTCCACACCTCTCAATGTGCATATTATTCAGATAAAGAGCTCATGGAGTACAACTTGAGGTTCCACACTGCCCGACCAAGAATAGACCCTTATGGTAAACTAAAGAAGATGGTCATAGTTGAATATGCCCATTTGCATCATGTTGAAGATTTTTGAGCCAATTGCAAAGATGAGAATGAAGTGCGAATGAGGCACTACATGTGCATGATTGCATATTTTGTGAAGAGGGTCAACTTGTTCCCCGTATCGAATCAGGTAGTAGAAGATGAAAACACAGTGATGGATCCTTAGTACAATGCAGTTTCCAACCTCCCACTACCACTGATCGACTGGGATGAGCAAGAGGTTGATGACCTCGATATTTTGACCAAGCCCGTTGAGGCTAGAACAAAAGAGTGGGTTGATGGAAAAATTGACCAATTGAAGCAGCAAGGGGTCACTTTGACCTATGAGGAACTCGAGGATGAGCCAGCACGTGAAACTGAGAGTGGGACAACTACTGGAGAGACCTCAAAGTCTCCTCCAACCACTAGGTCTAGAAAAAGGAAAGAAGCAGCTAAAAGACAGCCCAAGCCCAAATTATACTCAAGAAAAGCTTCAGAGGGTGAATCCTCCAAAAAACAAAAGACATTGGGAGGTCTTGATACCATTCAAGAGGACCCTTTCCATGAAGGAGTAGAGGCCGAGTAACCAAAGTCTCCACCTGCTGCCTCCACCCTTGCATCCATTGCTACCACTAATGTTGCTACTGTTGTTGCCTCTTAGGAAATGGTTGCTCCTTCCCTGCCTGTAGTGGACATCTCCACTCATCATGCCTCCACTCAGCCCATGGCACAGGTAATGGTAATAGATACTTCCTCTGCCACCACCTCTCTGCTTTCCCCAGCTTCCATTTCTCTGACAACATCACTTCCATTGGCAACAACAACTATGTCAATGCCTAGACTCTCACTCCCAGAGGCCTTCTCCCAGCATATGGAGAATATTCCCACAAAGCTGGCAGGAGTGTTGATGAACCTAGCTATAAAGGCTACCTTGGTGCAAATTCTTGCCAATATTCCCACCTCCACTCATCCAACTGAACCACTAAAATGAAGGCCACAATGGACATATCCGAGGAGTTGGAGAGACGAGAGAAGGAAGCCACAAAGAACATTGAGGAGGAAGCGGAGGACTACCATGAGCATCCTAAGTTCCAACACCTTCCAATTGATGAAGTGGTGCACGAAGGTGAAGAGACAGAATCCTTTGAGGGTGATGGAGAATATGTTGACACCAAATATATTGTGCAAACCTTTGATGTAGACCTCAAGGAGGAGTTAGCTCAACAGTTAAAGAATGTCTAAGAGGAGGTAGAAAAGCAACCTTCTGAGGAAGAAAATAATGAAGAAGAGGAAATGGAGGAAGATACTCAACCTCCAACTAGGGAACATGATAAAAGCTCCAAGCATGATGAAGAAATTCCTCTCTTGGAGGAGCAAGATGAGAACTTTGAGCGTGATGAAAAGATGCTACCCCAGTGTGAGGAAGAGGAAAAGAAAGAAGACAAACCCCAATAGGAGGATGAAACACACAAAATCCCAGGAATAGAATAAACTAAGGAGCATGAACATGATGAAGAGGAAGAAAAGAAAACCACTGAAGGGGAAGACAACCCCAAAGAGCATACAGCTTCTGAGCCCCCATAGAAAGAAATGATGTTTATTCAGGATTCAGATGAGGAGGAAGGAAGGATAGAAGAAGACACTCCAGGCAATAAGGTAATGGAGATTGAACACACTTGTGAAGAAAAAGGAGGTCATGAATCACCAAAGGGAGAATCTCAAATCCTCGAGTGGCTTGAGAAATAATTAGAAAATAAAACCCCAAGCTCAAAGGATCCAAGGGCAAGGTTGGAGGCTATCTTGTCTCGAGCCTAGATAGGAACAATTAAAGAGAAGAAACCTAAGGTCAGATCTCAACTAACAATGGTTGCCTCTAGATCTAGAACCATGCAAATAGCCACCCCAGTGGTGAATGAAGAGGGGATAAGCTAGAACATCTCCACCCTTGATCTAGGAACTGCCACACAAGAGCAGAAAATTGATCACCTCCAAGGGTCCGTTGCCACCATTGTGCATCAAATGCACAAGAATAATATTTCCAAGGAGGAACTAAAAGAACAGGTGTATGATTTGACAACCTACATTCAGCAATGGTCGTTATTGGAAGATATCCCCATCGCATCCTCGGTGCCACCATAGTTACTATCCAAGGACCATATTGATTAGCTTGAGAAAAGAAAGAATTGGACTAAAGCGATGTAGGATTGGTTCAAATAGGCAATCTACAATAGCAATATGGGCATTGATGACGCGGTTAGGACAGCCAAAAAATTCTTGGAGTTGCAGAGAGTGCTCGAGGGAATAAGGAAGTTATGCACCAACTTCCCCGAGCTATACAGGATCACGTACCCCAAACTTGAGGCTATCCTCAAGGTACCTAATGGATCCTAGGAAAAGGAATTTGTTTTGGAAAAAGGCGATCATTGGCTCATGGAGACGTGGAAGCTCAGTCTTGACCATAGAAAAGAGGTGTTAGAATAGGTACTCCATGAGGTGGAGATTGAGATTGACTGGATCAAGGAAGCCTGGACTGTTTGTTAAGAATACATAAAGTTGATGACAGACTTTGATGAGCCAGCAGTTGAGTTGGATCCTAAGAAGATAAAGCCCTACTTCCACAAGAGGATGGAGAATGGCACCGTTGATGTGCTAACACCAGATTTCATGGGCTTTGTTGCTTGAGCCTTCGCTCAGTCAGAGCAGGTGATTAAGAATGCACAAAAAATTGACAAGGACTTAGATGTTGTCATGAAAAAATCAAGGAGATTCAATTTTGAAGTAATCCAAATTGATATATTGGAGTGGTATAAGCTTTGTGTGTTGATCAAAAATTTTGTTGAGTACACCACCGTAAAGGGAAATGAAGGAATTGTTGTGATTGATGATGAATTCCTCATAGTGTAGCTACAAAAAAGAGAAATCAACAAAAGACAAAAGAGCTATAGTGCTGCCACAAATGACAAAATAGGGAAAAGACAAGGATGCAATTTTAATTGTAATATATTTGGGGGTAGGTGAAACCCTAGTTTGTAGTGAATCTTGACCATCGATTTTTCTTTTTGGACACTATAAATAGGGGGTCTCCTCTCATTTTCAGAGAGAGTTGAGTTCTTGTAAAGGTATGCTACTCAAATTCTAATAGAAGTTCATTGACTTTTAGTGAATTCTTGAGTTTTGGTTGCACGTTGCATGGTTCTTCTCCCATAGTTAGTTGATTTGTGTAGATTTACTTTGTTTTTTTGCATGTTTTAACTTGTTCTAATAGATTAGTTGATGTTGTTCATTAGTTTTGAAGAATTTTGTTGTGTGATGGCAACTTTCCTTGTCCATACTTTTTTTTGTTTGTTAATGATATGCAGCAGTGTAAAGTTATTTTGGGAATAATCTAAAATCTGCTCTAAACTTCTATCTTTTATTCATGCTTATGGTGAATGAATGGTTGAATATTTGTAGTCCTTAGAAGCTTGCACTAATTTCATGATACTGTGAAGCAATCTAGTTAAGTGAAACTCAATTTTGGGAAGGTTTTCCGTAGTAGGGTCCTCCATGATCACTATTGACTATTAGTTTCAGATCTAGGAACCTCCTTTCCTCCCTACCTTTTTCCTCTTTTTTTTAGAAATAACCTATGCTAAGGTTCATTGCACATTGTAAAGCCAAATCTTAAGCTAAAATTGGAGTTTTAAGACTGCTATTTGAACCTGCAACAATTGCACACCAACTTCCCCATCTCAAGAACTCCATTTTAAGATTCACCTTCCCTCCAGCTTAACTTCGTAAGTATGACCTATGATTACCAGCAAAATCACATTGAACCAAACTGAGAGATTCCATGCATGTCATGACACGACACCCAAGAGACCTTGGGGTAATTTTCAGCAATTTGTTGGTGTAGATTTTATTTCAAGAGAGGTAGTGCACCTACGCACTGCATGTGTTGAGAAAGTGCATAAAAAACACATCAACAGAACTAGCGCTAGAAGGAGGGCCATTTGAGCTAAGCTGGATTGAGGTGATTCACTCTCCCATGAGAGGTCCCAAGGAGTTTTAAGGTCTACTCCAAATAAAGCAAAATTTTAGGAATTACAAGCCCCTACAAGGGCTAGAATAATTAAAAGAGGGGATGCATCCTCTTCTTCTTCCTCCATTCCACCCACTTCACCTTTGCTTTCGCCTCCTTTCTCCTTCTAGTCACCCCATACCCAAAAAAATTATTTCATCTCCATCCCTTTCCTTCAGTCATACCACACAGCTTTCCTGTCGCTTGCTTCCCACAGCTGGGGTGTTGCCCCCTCTCATACCCTCCAAGTCCAAGGTGTAGTCCCAACTACCGCTGGCCCTGTGCAACCCCAAATTGTTGTTCCATAGAAAATACCACCCCTTCCTCCCCTCATGGATTGGCTGGGGAATAATCCTTTCCCATTTTTCTTCAATGCTTACCATGATATGCCTAAGAACCTGGAGAGATTTTGTACAAAGTTCAATCCTAGGGATCCATAGAGGAAAGCTAAGAAGCACATCAAAATAATCCAAACAATGTTGAAAGAAAAGCAAATCAATCAAGAAGATGTTGAATGTAGGTTTTTCCCTTATTCATTATGGGAAGAAGCCTTCTATTGGTATATTAACTTGCCGGCAAGATCCATCACATCTTGGGATTTGATGATGAATGCCTTCTTGCAGAAGTACAAGATCTTGATTATACGTTCAGAGCTATATCAATAATTCACATCAGTTCATAGGGATGTAAATGAGCCAATCAACTCCTTCAATGATCAATTTCACTGAGGCTACACAAGGTTGCAAGCTCCGTACATCCTCAACGATGCTACTACTTTGATAGTCTATTATGCAACATTGGACAACCTCACAGCTGCATTGGTAAAGAGAATGTGACCAACTCCGACCCGATTAGTAGTTGCTTACACTGAGGAAGTTATTACAAGTACTAACTTGGGTCAAAACATTTTTGGTTTGCTGTGTAAGGAAAAATTAGATGCAGAAAACAATTCTCCTAACGTTAATACCTCAGGAAAGAATGCATAAGTACTTTTAAATTTTCCAATTACAGTCAAGTTAAGATGCACTATGAAACAGATTACAGAAATAGAGTATTTGACAATCACACTTGAACACCAGATATACATGGGAAAACCCTTACGGGAGAAAAACCCACCACACCAAGAGAAATCACTTTGTATTACAGTAATCAAAATTACACACAATTCTAGACTTATCTTTCTGGTGTCATTATATAGTAGCATTCATCATGAACCTTCTTCAAACAGAAAAAACATCCAAGTTATAGCCTTTACAAACTTTAAATCCTTCACTGATATAGTTTGAATTCTTCACACTTCCCTATTGATTGAACTACGATCCAACCCCCAAGCGTCTGCAACTTGCAACTATATCCATGTCAAATTTTGTCTGTAGAACTTCCTTACAGAACTGTCGCAATTGACTGTCTTCCAACTGTTCCCCTTCAGCTCTTGCTATTCGTCCACGAGACTCCACATAGGACAGTCAACCATTCAACATAATTTGTATTGTATTGGCATCTCGATGAGACACTAACTGTGTCTCACTGATGCCACATTGACCTCATATCGATGTCACCGAAAGCCTCTGTAGTCGCCAAGATGTTACATCGAGCTCCAAGAGATACACCTAGACATCACGTAGTCGCATTGACTTATCGATTTCGCCAGAAGGTCATCGTGAAACGCTAAAGTTACACCAAAGTCCCCAAGCCTAGCGAGCACCAAGTAGAAGTTGGAAAGACTCACTCCTATTGTCAAAATTTCATACCGAACAACTTGAGTTACACCGAACACATACACCTGTCGGCCAGACAATCGGCTTTTTCCGAGACATCATACCGAGATCCATAGGTTTCACTGATGACCAACTGTCACCAAGAGATACCCCAATAGCCATCGGCTATTGGCAAGACATTTTCCATCACTAAGAGGTTTCTCTGATAGCTTTAAGTTATACTAAAGGATTCCAACACAATGAGTTGTCGGTGAGACATTTAACTCTCGCTAAGACTTCTCACCGAGCCTATCGAGTCACTCTGATGATCTACCTTTGAGTCTCCAATGGTAAGACATTTGTATATCACCCAGAATTCATAACGAAGTCTTAGAGTTACACCAATAACTCCCAAGTATATCCCTATCGGTATGACATTCATTGTTCGCTAAGACATCTTAGCAAGAGCCTCACTGAAGATCACAGTTGCCAAGAGTCTCACCGATGCACGATTGAATGGCCTGTTGGCCAGAGGTATCTTGATCGCTCTGATGTCATAATGAATACATTATGCTATAGCGATAGAATCCACAGTGCAACCTTTCAGCAAGACAATGGCAAGGTCATAGTGACCTGTTCAGAAATGAATAAAGTAAACTGCTAGTCGGACAGACATGGAACCTGTCACACCGACTTAGCACTCATGGAGGTTTGAGCCTGTAATGTTTGAGGCACATTTTTCCAACAATATCCCACTTGATGAAGATCATATATGCACCTCCAGAGCATAAATAATACTTACTGAAAAACATGGGCACTAAGGCCCATTGAACTGGTACACCACCTAAACTTGTCGGTGCTCACTAGCTTTGTCAATGCATTTGCAACATTCTCCAGAGTATCAAATTTTTCCAAACTGACATTTCCATCCTCAACCATATCTCATACAAAGTGGTATGTACATCAATATGTTTCATCCTGGCATGGAAAGTTTTAATCTTTGCTAAACAAATAGCACTCTGAATGTCACACAAGATTGTTATTTCTCCTGCATCAAAACCAATGTTAGAACACAAGCGTTTCAACCATATAGCTTCTTTGCAAGCATGAGTAGTTGCCATGTATTCAGCCTATGTAGTGGACAAAGCGACTACAACTTTTTGCTTGCTCATCCAACTCACTGCACCACCATTCAACATGAAAATGTATCCCCTGGTAGATCTTCTACTGTCAATGTCCCTTGCCCAATCAAAATCTACATATCCCCAAATGTTGAGAGTTCTCTGTGATTCAACCGAATTCCCATGGTAACACAATGCAAAATCTAAAGTTCCCTTCAAATACCTAAACACTCTCTTCATAGCATCCCAATGTATTCTTCCTGGATTAGCCATAAATTGACTAAGTACTCCCATTGCTTGGGCAATGTTTGGTCTTGTACAAACCATTGCATACATGAAATTGCCTACAGAACTAGCATAGGGCACATTGGTCATGTCCTCCATCTCAGTAGGATATTTTGGATAGTCCTCAACAGATAGTTTCGTTCCTTGCATGACTGGAACAACTAACTACTCGCAATCATTCATACAAAATCTCTCAAGAACAGTCGTTATATACTTACTCTGACTAAGCCAAAGCTTTCTATTCTTCCTATCCCTAGTTATCTCCATCCCTAGAATATACCTTGCTGTACCAAGATCCTTCATTTTGAACTTAGCAGACAACTGAGACTTAAGATCAGAAATCATTAGCTTGCTATTTCCTATGAACAACATATCATCAACATAAAGAGCAATAACAAGCACTTGATCACTTTCAGCTTTATAATATACATAGTGATCAGATTTTGATCTGACAAATCCCAAAGCTAATACAAATGTATCAAATTTTTGGTACCACATTCTAGGTGATTGCTTTAACCCATAGAGAGACTTCTTTAATTTGCATACCAGTTTTTCTTTACCTTTCTCAATAAAGTGCTCAGGCTGGGACATATAGATTTCTTCTTCAAGATCACCATGAAGAAATGTTGTCTTCACATCCATCTGTTCAACCTCTAAGTCATATGCAGCTGCAAGTGACAATAGAAATATAATGGATGTTAGCTTTGATACAGGAGAAAAAATTTCCCCATAATCAATTCCCTCTACCTGGGAATAACCCTTTGCAACCAGTCTTGCCTTGTATTTTTCAACACTACCATCTAGACCAATCTTTTTCTTAAATACCCATTTGCAGCCCACAGGTTTTCTACCTTTAGGCAAGGTCACTAGACTCCAGGTTTCATTTTTATCTAATGACGCCATTTCCTCATCCATGGCTTCCAACCAAGAATATGAATCAAACATTTTAATTGCCTCCTTTATAGTCCTAGGCTCATCAGTGCTTGAAATAAAGGCATAAGCACAAGTAGAATCAATTAATGAGAACCCATACCTATCTGGTTGTTTCCTTTCTCGGGTTGACCTCCTCACTGGCTGAGGCTAAGGTTCTTCTTCTTCAGAACTTTCAGAACTGCTTGAGATCTCCTTAGTTTCAGGTACATTTTGAATTTTGAATTCCTCTTTTTCTAGTGTAGGAGGAATTGATGCTACATCCTTACTGTTTTTAGACTTTATCTCTAACTGCAGATCTAGGGTGGAAGGTTTCAGCTCTTGAAAGATTACACTCTTGCTGTATACAACCTTCTCTGTAACAGGATTCCACAGCTTGTATCCTTTAATGTTAGCACTATAGCCAATGAAAATACATTTGACAGCCTTGTTCTCCAGCTTAGATCTTTTTACATTAGGCACATAAGCATATGCTTCATAGCTAAAGACTCTAATATGTCTAAGAGAGGGCTTCTTACTAGACCACACTTCCAGAGGTGTCTTATCAACAAAAGCAGAGTTTGGAGACTGATTAACTAAGTAACATGCAGTAGCAGTAGCTTTAGCCCAGAACTTCTCCTCCAAACCAGCACTACTAAGCATACTTCGTGCTCTCTCCATCACTGTCCTATTGAACCTTTCTGCAACTCCGTTCTACTATGGAGTATAAGGTGTAGTCTTGTGTCTTTTAATTCCATGGTCTTTATAGTATCTTTCAAATTCATCAGAACAAAATTCACCGCCATTATCATTCCTTAAGAATTTTATTTTTCTACCAGTCTGATTTTCAACAAGATTTTTAAACTCCTTAAATCGACTGAACACTTCTGATTTACCTTTTAAAAAATAAACAAATTCTCTCCTTGAATAATCATCAATGAACGACACATAGTATCTTGATTTAGACAATGAAGGAACATTCACCGGACCAAACACATCTGAATGGATATAATCTAACAAACCAGGAGATTTATGAGGACTGTCATAAAATGAAACATGGTGCTGCTTTCTATATATACAGTGTTCACAGAATTCAAATTCAAAATTACAATCTTCAAGCCCCTCAACAAGATTTTTGTTCTTCAAGGTTTTTAAACCTTTTTCTCCTATGTGGCCTAACCTATGATGCTAAAGCATAGTCTTCTCTGCAGGAAGTTTTACTTCCGTAAAGTTTACATAATTAGGGATATTTCCCTCTATACCTCCATGAGTAGCTTTCAGTGACTTCAAAGAGACACTGTTACATTGAGCAGCTTATGCATCTAGCTTGTACAAGGTACCAATTCAAGCACCTCTAGCTAGCACCATTGAACCTCTAGTCATCTTGCAGCCACTTCCCGAGAACAAAACTTGTACTCTGATATCATTTAGCATACTTACAGATAATAGATTTTGAGCCAGACCTGGTATGTGCATAACATTATTGATCCCCTTTATTCTACCATCAGGGAATTGGATTCTGACTCTTCCACGGCCAACAATTTCAAAGGTTGAATCACTTGCTAAGTACGCCTTTCCACCATCGTATTCTTCATACTTTGTGAACCATTCTCTGTGACATGTCATGTGGAATGATGCTCCAGAATCAATCAACCAGACATCATCCGATGCCTGTGTAGCCAAGGTTGCAATGAAGGCATCACCATCACTGTGAGAAGAACCATTATTGGAAGAGCCCTTCTTTTTTTTCTCCTCTTTATAATCCTTTCGGACATGACCAGGTTGCCCACAGTTCCAGCACTTCACTTTGGACTTCTTGCCAGGAGATTTTGAACTCCCTTCTAATTTCGATTTGGAATTCTTGTCCTTCTTCTTGCCTTTCTCCTTTGACCTTCCTCTGATAGCAAGAGCCTCCTTCACCATCTTAGAAGATTTTCTTTTCATCTCTTCTGACAACAAAGAACCAACAACATATTCCATCTTGAAACTGGATGTTGTACTCCCAATAGCCATCACCAGATGATCCCACGAGTCTGGCAAAGAACATAACAAAAGTATACAGCGATCCTCTTCTTCAATCTTTACACCAATAGATGTTAATTGTGCGAGCAGCATGTTAAATGCACTCAAATGATCAGCTACAAACCCTCCTTCCTGCATTCTCAAAGAGTAGAGCTTCTTTCTCAAGAACAACTTATTCACCAAGGATTTCCCTTGATAAATAGATGCAAGTCTTTTCCACAAGAGAGAGGTAGTCTTCTCTTCATGCACATTGAGAAGAACTAAGTCTGCCAAACAGAGCCATATCAGCCCCTTAGCTTTTCTATTTGCAAGGTTCCATTCTTCTTGTTTCATGCCTATAGGTTTAGTTCCAGACACAACAAGCCAAAGGTCTCGATCTACTAAGAGATCCTCCATCTTGAGTTTCCACAATTCAAAGTTATTGCCATTGAATTTCTCTATTTCAATATTCCCAGATGAACTAGACATCTTAATCTGTAAATAGAAATAACAATCTCTACAAAACTCCCACTGAACAGTATTGACTCAAAAAAACCCAAAGTACCCCCAAGGAAAACACAACTGGCTAGGCTCCGATACCACTTGTAAGGAAAAACTAGATTAGGGCAACAATTCTCCTAACGTTAATACCTCAAGAAAGAATGCAAAAGTACTTTTAAATTTTCCAATTACAGTCAAGTTAAGATGCACTATGAAATAGATTACAGAAACAGAGTATTTGAAAATCACACATGAACACCAAATATATGTGGGAAAACCCTTACAAGAGAAAAACCCACCACACCAAGAGAAATCACTTTGTATTACAGTAATCAAAATTACATACAATTCCAGACTGATCTTTCTGGTGTCACTATATAGCAACATTCATCATGAACCTTCTTCAAACAGAAAAAAACATCCAAGTTATAGCCTTTACAGATTTTAAATCCTTCACTAATACAGTTTGAATTCTTCACACTTCCCTATTGATCGAACTGCTATCCAACCCCCAAGCGTTTGCAACTTGCAACTATATCCATGTCGAATTCTGTCTATATAAATTCCTTACAGAACTATCGCAACTGACTGTCTTCCAACTATTCCCCTTCAGCTCTTGCTATTTGTCCATGAGACTCCACATAGGACGGTTAACCATTCAATAGAATTCGTATTGTATTGGCATCTCGGTGAGACACTAACTATATCTCGCTGATGCCACATTCACCTCATATCGATGTCGTTGAAAGCCTCTATAGTCACCAAGATGTTACATCAAGCTCCAAGAGATACACCGAGACATCATGTGGTCACCCTGACTTATCGCTTTCGCCAGAAGGTCATAGCAAAACACTAAAGTTACATCAAAGTCCCCAAGCCTATCGAGCACTAAGTAGAAGTCGGCAAGACTCACTCCTATCGCCAAAAGTTCATACTGAACAACTTGAGTTACAACGAACACATACACCTATCGGCCAGACAATCGGCTTTTGCCAAGACATCATACCGAGATCCATAGGTTTCACCGATGACCAACTATCACCAAGAGCTACCTCGATAGCCATCGGCTATCAACAAGACATTTTTCATCACTAAGAAGTTTCTCCGATAGCTTGAAGTTATACCAAAGGCTTCCAACACAATGAGTTGTCGGCGATACATTTAACTCTCGCTAAGACTTCTCATCGAGCCTGCCGAGTCACTCTGATGATCTACCTTTGAGTCTCCGATGGTAAGACATTTGTATATCGCCCAGACTTCATAAAGAGGTCTTAGAGTTACACTGATAACTCCCAAGTATATCCCTGTTGGTATGACATTCATTGTTTGCTAAGACATTTTAGCAAGAGCCTTAAGCTTCACCGAAGATCACAGTCACCAAGAGTCTCACTAATGCATGATTGAATGGCATGTCGGCTAGAGGTCTCCCGATTGCTCTGATGTCATAACGAATACATCATGCTACAGAGATAGACTCCATAGTGCAACCTTTCGGCAAGACAATGGCAAGGTCATAGTGACTTGTTTAGAAATGAATAAAGCAAACTGCTAGTCAGCCAGACATGGAACCTGTCACACTGACTTAACACTCATGGAGGTTTTAGCCTGTAATGTTTGAGGCACATATTTCCAACATGCTGCCCTCCTTGGGGTAGGCTACCCATCCTCTATAGATTTAGGGACTTACTCAAGCATTGCAGCATTAGACACCTCTGATGAATCAAGTACCACAACTACCTATAGTGCCTCATCTTGGGAAACCTATGAACCAGGTGCCCCTTGTATCTCACTACTTGCAGCCTCAACAATAGCGGTCCTATGCATAGCCACCGTAGGCACTAGCATACCTACAAGGCCTGGAATTCCCACCCGCTCAGCAAAATTAGTTGGTCACATAGCCCATCTTCCTCCAGAATCAGACACTGCAGCCAAGCAATACAAAAAAAGATTAGTTAGATGAGCTGATGAAGATGATTGAAAAGATGTCCATGAAGATGATGCATTTGAGAAATTAGAACAGCCAGCTGCAAGCTTCTCAATGCAGCATTCAGGCCAATCTTAACCGTGATAATAGGGATATCCATGAGGCAAGTACTTCCTTTGGACAGAACTATGAACGAGGGCAAAATTCTAATTAGAACTTTGAAAGAAGACCCTCCCAAAGATAGGACCAAACATGGAATGCAAGGCCCAACAACAAAGGTGTTCCCATTCCCATTGATCATCCTACCAACATGAAAAAGACTAACAATGGAGTGTACCTCATTGAGGCTACTTTATCTGGATGGTGTTGGATTCATAAGACAAGCAGGCATTCCAAGTTGGGCTGCCCCGAATTCTAGACAGTCGTGGAAATATTTCAAGTGGAGGTCCAAAACATTGTTGAGAGTGTGAACTACAAAGACATCATTTTGTTTGACCCTTATGATTCCTCATGTCTCATGATCAACCATGCCCATTCCTACAGAGCGAGAGCAACGAGCCCGAGATCGAGATCACCTCTGCCAAAAATGAAGAAGTATAAGAGGTAAGCAACAAAGAAGCTTTATCTCAAATTTTTACTTTGGTAGATAATATTCTAGTAGATGAAGAGG
Organism: Sequoia sempervirens; assembly: GCA_007258455.2. NCBI lineage: Eukaryota > Viridiplantae > Streptophyta > Pinopsida > Cupressales > Cupressaceae > Sequoia > Sequoia sempervirens. The sequence goes on from VDFB02378035.1 coordinate 114,562, forward strand.
AGTTTCATGATGATGAGGTCCAAATATTTCACCAGAGAGCCACTCCATACTACTTAAGAAATCGACGGGAAGGAGGACCTTTCACCACCTCTACCCCACCTAATAACTTTAGTACCTCACCTGACCCCAATGCTAGCAATAATCCAGGCTATCCCCATGTGCCCAAGCAATATTTGAATAACAACCAACAGCCAAATCAAACACAAAACCAACCCACTAGCTCGTCCATAGTTAGATCCTTTAAGCCTGAAATTGAACAAATGGGGAAATATGTTGCTAAAGAATTTAAGAAAGTTAAAATCAGCCTGTCTACCTTTGTGTTTCTCAAGGTTCCCATAGTTAGTCATACCTTCTTTAGGGTAATTAATGGAACACCATCCTCCAAGATGACACAAGAAATACCTAATAAGAGAGTCACCTTTGAAGAGCCTCAACAGGAGTACGTAATCTAGGAAATCCTAGGCAGGAAGAAGAATGCTCCCATCAACCAGCAAGCTAAAAAAAAACCCTCTTTAAAGAGTAGACTCCAAGGAAATCCAAGGAAAAGACAAAAAAAAATGACAAGGTTCAAGTGGCCTAGGTGGATGTACCTATGGGTCTCTTCCAAGGAAAGTTCAAAACCCCACCCTTCCTCGCCATAATTAGAATATTTGGGAAGAATTTGCACAATATTTGATTGACTCGGGAGCATCTGTGAATGTCATGCCTTTGGCAGTGTGTAAAGCCCTCGGGATTACCCCCACACCTTCCAGAAGAAAATTGACTTAGCTAGATAAAACCGAGGTTAACATTGTTGAAGAGATCAATCGTATCCCAATGCAAATTGTTGCAGACCCAAGGGTGCAACAAGTTATTGTTAGCCAATTTATGAATATTCCCCATACATATGGAATTATCTAGGGACAAGACTTCACCAGTGCATTGAATGGGTATGCCACAACATATTTCTCTCACATGTGGCTGCCATGGAAGGGGCTACCAAACCAGATTCAAATAGATTGGGAGCTACACATAAAATTCATGATCACATAATACAACAACGTCAATGAGGTGTTGTTTGCTGAAATAGAACTGGTAAATTATTATCCCTTTGCTTATCAGGAAGAATTGGAGCCTCAAGAAGAAGAATGAGTTGCAAAGGTCTTCTTGGTGCACTACAATCCTCCGATTAATCTTGTCGATGCACCTCAAAGCACAAAAATGTTAGTGGAATCAAAATATGAAGAGCCTTATGAAGACAGTAACTTGGGACTACTAGAGGGATTCCAAGACTTCATGGAGAAATGCATACAAGATCAACTTAGCCTGGGGGCAAGGATGGACTTCCTAGACCTCTTGCTTCCAAGCTAGTACAGAGTTCACAATGTTGCCCACTCCAAGTTTGAATGTTGCTTGTGCCAAACAATAGTGGAACATATCAAAGGATTAATTACTCCTCAAAAGGAGATGCTAGCAGGGTAGCTTGCCCCCAATCATACTAAACTGATGCCTACTTTGAAGGTTGTAGATCCAAGCACACAATCAAAAAAGAATGAATGCATGATTGGCCCTAGCATCAAAGAACCTTCCAAGTTTTGGATGCTATGCTTTGATGTATCCAAGTCCAAGCAAGGAGTTGGAGTCAGATTCAAGCTTATTAGCCCTATGGGTAAGACCTATTTCATTGCCCACAGACTTCAATTTTATTGTACCAATAATGTAACAGGATATGAAGCTATGGTCCATGGTCTTTTAATGGATTTAAGGAAAAATGTTAAAATTCTACAAGTTTTTGGTGATTCAGAATTAGTGGTCAATCAAGTTAGAAAATTATACTCATGCCATGACAAGAGGCTTGCGAACTATAGGCATGGAGTCTGGGATCTCTTAGAGAGTCTAGATGCATTTAATATACAGTTGATCCCACATTCTTAGAATTATACTACTGATGCTTTGGCTCAAGCGGCTAGCACGCTAGAACCCCTATCTTTTTCTGGACTCAAGAGATTCACTATTGAGTTGACCTCAACCCCATCTATCCTAGAAAATGTCACTCATTTCTAGGTATTCAATGATCATAAGCACATCCTAGAGTTTATCAAAAATTTTGACATGTTTGCAACACAAATAATTGACAAAGTTGATCCTGAAGAAGCTGAATTGGACATAAAAGGGGTCATTAACCTCAAAACCAATACGATCCCCAGAGGTATGGTTCATCTTGAGCACATATTTGGCTTAGATCAAATCAAAGATCAAGATCAGTAAATGAAGAAGGATGCCATAAAAAACTAGTGTGACACCCACAACCTCAAAACAACTGAGGAAGCCAAAAATGTGTTTATTGGTAAGGTATGTACTATAGAATAAAAGAAAAGAATTGTTGATGCCTTGCGGAAGTGTCACGATATGGTAGCATGGACCTATGAATATTTGAATACCTACGATACCTCCATTATCACCCATACCATCCCTCTCAAGCCTGATGTATGGCCAATCCGGCAAAGACAACACCATATCAATGCCTTGTTGGAGCCTATTATTTACAAAGAAGTGCAAAAACTACTTTCAGCCAGAATCATCTTTTGCAGTCAGGCACTCCACATGGGTGGCTACTTGGTCCCGGTTAGGAAAAAGAATGGAGAAATCAGATTGTGCATGGACTTCCGCAATCTAAACAGAGCTTCAGAGGAGGAAAACTATCCAATTCCTTCACTGGATGACATATTTCATATTTTCAATGGTTCACAAATGATGTCCTTCCTCGATGGGTACTCTGAGTACAATCAAGTCATGGTGCAGTATAAAGACTGACACAAAACATCCTTCACCACCAAGTGGGGAACCTTTGCATACAAATGAATGTCATTTGGGCTCATTAATGTCGGTGCCACTTTCCAATGTGCCATGGAAATAGCCCTTAAAGATCTAATTGGAAAGTGCATAATCATTTACATGGATGATTTGACCGTGTTCTTGAAGAAGCAGAGTCATCATGTCTCTGATCTATGCAAAGTATTTCAGAGGTGTCGATAATTTGTGGTTTCCCTTAATCCAAAGAAATGCATCTTCAAAGTCATTGAGGGAAAGTTGCTTAGGAACATTATTTTAGAATGGGGAATTTCTATAGACCTTGAGTGCGTCCAATCCCTGCTAAAGATCCAGCTGCTAGGCAACAAGAAATAAATGAAATATTTCTTTGGAAAGATCAATTTCGTCAGGAAGTTCATCACAAGCTTTGTTTAAATTTTCAAGCCACTGAACGTCATGTTAAAACAAGATGTTAAGATTGAGTGGACCCTAGAAGAAAAGTAATCCTTTGAAGAAATTAAGAAAGCAATTGCTAATGCACATGTTCTAGTCAACCCATACTATTTGAAGCCATTCTACATTTACTCATTTTCTTCAGATCACTCATGTGCTAGCATTTTAACCTAGAAGGATAATAACAAAAATGAGCACCTGATTTCCTTTATGAGTGTTCCCTTGAAAGATGTTGAACTAAGATACTAGAATGTGGAAAAGAAAGCATATGCCCTTGTTAGAGGAGTTAATAAGTTCAAGCATTACATCCTATAGAATAAGGTGTTCACCATTGTCCCTAACCCAGCAATGAAGACGTTGCTCATGCAAAATGAGTTGGGAGAGCGAAGCGCCAAGTGGGTTACATTGCTACAAGAATACAACATAGAAATTCAACCTATGAAATTAGTAAGAGGGTAAGCACTTACTTGAACGATAGCTGAGACAACAATTGAAGCAGGACCTAAGCTTATAGTACAAAAATATTAGCTTGAAGATGTTTCCCTAGGGGAATGGTACGATGACATAGTCGACTATTTGTTGAACCATAAGTGCCCATCCCACTTGCAAGGAGTTCATAAATGTGCTCTCTATCTGAAAAAGTAGCAACTACATGTTTTCTATACTATACAAGAGGAATCATGAAGGTGTCTATCTAAGATTCCTTGGCAAAGAAGAAGCAGACTGTGTCTTAAAGGAATTTCATGACAAATTTGGCACTAGTCATGGATCTGGTCCCTCGACCACTCATCAAAACTTACAAGTGAGATATTATTAGATGATGGTCTTCAAGGATACTCATAACCATGTCCGCACATTCCATGTCTGTCAGACCACCGTAACCAAGGATAAGAATGTTGTTGTCCCATTACAACTAGTTTTTGAGGTGAGGTCATTCATACAATGGGGTCTCAACTTCATTGGTTCGGTAAGCCTACCATCATTTGCAAGACACAGGTACATTCTAACTACTTTTGATTATTGCACTAGATGGATAGAAGCCATTGCATGTAAGCAATGCACAACAAAGGTAGTTACGAATTTTCTTGAAAGTTTTATTTTGAATCATTTTGGTTTCCTATATGCATTAGTGTGTGATAACGACCCTGCGTTTTCCTCACTTAGATTCGCTAGTTGGGCCTTTGATTATGGAATCGCCCTCAAATTATCATCCAACTATTACCCCCAGGGAAATGGCCTGGCAGAGTCTCAAACAAGAACCTCATCATTATGATTAAAAAATTACTTGATAGGAATCCCAAGGACTAGCATACCCAGTTTCATTTTTTCCCTTTGGGTAGTTTTTGTAACATTTAGAAAGTGCAAAAGAAACAGATCAGAGCAAACATGCAATCTAAATCTAAAAACTCTAAATGCAATCTAAGCTAAGCAACAAAGAACAAAGGAAAGTAACAACGTAAATAAACTAAAACAATCTCACCTAATATATATGTATTTCCATGTATCATCTCGATTTCCCTTCTCCATTTTTCCGTTGTAGTATAATTGCCCTCAGATTTTCAAAGGTTCGTGCAAGTATAGCCTAAGATAGTGATTTAGCAAAACATTGAAGATTCAAGATAGTTGCTCCAAAAGTCATAAGATTTCGAGAGAGATTGGAATGAAGAATGACAGATCAATTTATAGAAAATTGATTATTCGAACGATAGGCTAGGATCGAAAGATCAACAAACAGTTGAGATCAACAGATTGGACGTGCACTCTGATAACTGTTAGTAGCGACATGAGTGATACAAATTAGAAATAGAAATAAAGATTAAATAGATTATTCAATCTTTGAGTTTGGTATTCGAAAACAAAAGAATTATCTTTGCATGACAAAGATAAAGATGGATTAAAGCAACTCTCTATTTGAATGCACGCACAAGATTTAATTAATTAAATAGGAATATTTAATTAATCTGCATGTACACGCAATTGAGTTAGCACTGGATGATTGAATGATTTGACGAAGAGATTACTCAGGAAAGCCACTCAGACATTAAATCAAGGGTTAACTGAGCGATTAAAATAGATCTTTGCGTCGAGTAAAAGTAAATACTTAGATAATTTGCACAATTTTCTAAATATAGAGGAATGTGTTAAAATAGAATTTATGAATTAAATAATTGATTTAATTCAATATTTGATATTTGAAGAATAATTAAATAAATAAGATTTATTTAATTAAGTGATGAAGGGATTTAAATGAATAATTAAATAAATAAAAGATTTATTTAATTATAGTTGGCATACAATAAAGGGGAAATTAAATAAGAATTTATTTAATTTGACAAGGATAAGGTTAATTAGTAACATAATTAAATAAAAAGCGTTTATTTAATTAATCAGATAGAATAAAGAAAAGATGAATTAATTAAACAATTAAGATTATTTAATTAATAGAAGAAATGAAGACTTTAGAGAATAATTAAATAATTGACATTATTTAATCATGACAATGGAAGAAATACAAATTATTAAGAATATTGAAGTCACATGCTTAAACCAGATTTTGCTGTCTACATTTGCCCCTCTTTGATACAATGTCATTTCGGCGTTGTGTCAAAGAAAATCGATAAAAATATGCCCTAGTCATGCCCCGGTGTAAACAGGTGAAGGTATTCCCCCTTGGGAAAATTGACAAATTTTTGAAATAGTTCAGAAAAATTGTGAAATGATCTTGATTAGTCCATTGGATAGCCAAAACTGTAGTGGAGTTGACGGAATGGAAGTTGGAAATGTTATGGACGGGTACGGGTCGATTTAAATTGGAAGCTAACGTGGCTAATAGAAAAGAAAGCCACCAAAACCCTAGGTATAAATAGAAATTGGGGTAAAAACCAATTCATTTTCACCCACCTAGCTTTGAGAATTGAGATTTTGCTCTACACCCATAGCGACGATGTCTCCTGTTTCGAACACCCACCATTGAGCATACAGGATCCAGACCTTCAGGTGGCTAGCTGATGCAGACCCCCCGGTATGTACCTTAAACTTGACTTTTGAAAATTTTAATTTGCTCGTGTTTTTATGCATTTAATTATAATTTTAGTTGTGTCATTTTATTAAAACACTGCATGTGAATGCGCAAATGACACATTTGCATGTAGATCAACGCATTTGAAATATCACGTAGATACTTTAGCATAGGTTTTTTGCAGTTCAACGCATTTGTAGTGTAGTTCAACACATGTGATAAAGAACAACGTATTCGCATTTAAAATAGCCACATATGTTTATTTTTCAACGCATTTTCTTTTATTTCGATGTATTTTGTTTTTTAAGTTACACAATTTCATGTGATAGTTAACTGCTCGCAGACACATTTTTATATTATACACGCATATGCATTTTAAAGTTACACATTTGAAAAAGAAAGACGCATATGTGTAACTGAATGACACATTTAATTTTTTTGCAACGCATATGTAAAATAATGATGCATGTGCAAAATAATGACGCGTTTGCAAAATAATGACACATTTGAATAGCAGTTAATTTAGTTATTTTGTACTAGGGTAGATGTTTGATGCTGACCTGAGGCATGTATAATGCCATTGCAGGTTGTGTTAGACACTGTAGATACGCGAGAGTCGAGACCTATGACTTTTTGCTTCCAAGACAGCTTGTAGAGCATAGAGCGACATTTCTTATGGCACCTAGTTCTTCTACATGTTACAGACATGCCCCATATTCAGGAGAACTGGGGTTTATTGACTGCTTTGTGCGAGCGGTGGCACTCAGAGACGTATTCCTTTCACCTGCCTCCTAGAGAGGCTACAGTTACTTTGGAGGATGTCTATAGGATCCTGAGACTTCCTATCAGAGGCACGCGGGTGAGGTATGATACCCAAAGGGGTGTTGTTGAGATGTGCAAATACTACCCTCACGTAGATGTGAGACAATTAGGGTTCGATCACTATGAGATTACATGGCGCGTGTTGGCCCAGAGGTATAGGTGGCTGGACTGTCTAGTGTGTACCTTGATAGGTGGGACAGTGCTTTCTGACCATCGAGGTCATGGTTTTCCTGTGGGTTGGCGGGAGATGATAGTAGGGATGCTAGAGAGATGGGAGGTATATGCATGGGGTCCCTATCTCCTTGGCATGTTGTATTTCCATTTGCATGATATAGCCTACTAAGAGGCTCAATCCATGAGTTGTGGTACCACGCTCCTGATGGTATGGGCATGGGAACACATTGCTATCTTTTTCCCACCAGTTACAATTGATGTTCAACACATAGCTCCTTATGCCTTCTGCTATGTGTGGGAAAACACTCAGCACCACATGGGAGATATGGGGTATTTCAGGCATGCCACAAACACTATGGTGCAGTTTACATGGAGACCCTACTTGGGATGTGCAGAGTGATCAGATGAGGATGAGCACTTGCCTTTTTCTCAGAAAACACAATACTTGATTGGGTGAACCGTTTCACACATCCACATTATAGAGCGTCACTTTCTAGATCATGTATTATGGTAGTTCAAAGAGGTACAGGGTGTGCCGAGAGGACGGGCTGAGTTCGTGAGGTCCTCGTGAGGGATTCCTCTGTGAGGTCTAGAGATTCCAATGGCTACTGCTAAGGCATACATTGATGGATTGTAGGCAGCACTGTGGGGATGGAGAGATGGTTCGGTAGACCCAGGTACCACAGAGGGTTATGATTAGTGGTGGGATGTGCATAGGCCGATTCCCCTGACAGATCTAGATCAGTCGGCACCGATAGAGCAGTGAGGGATAGAACCGTGAGGTAGGCATAGTAGAGGTAGAGGGCGGAGAGGTGGAGGAGGCCATGGTGATGATGGAGATGATGGTGGAGGTGGTCGGCGAGGTGGTAGGAGAGGGAGATGTGGATGGAGGGAATGAGGGCCACCATTGTCATTGATTCGTGAGGAGGGATGGGGAGAGGAGGATGTGGCCATGTTAGATATTGGCCGAGGTGGGGAGGAGGTGCATGTTGAGATCGGTGAAGAGGAGGAGCAACCTAAAGAGGAGGCCATTCCAGATGTTCCTACAGAGGAGGAGGTAAACAAAGAGGGGGAAAAGATTGATGCCTTGGTCTTGTTGGGTGCCTATCAGGATGATGATGAGGAGGATGATGATCATGAGCAAGAGATTCAGGACAAGATTTTGGAGGAGTTAGAGGATGGTGTGCCAAGGGTTAGACAGGTTGACACAGAGGCAGTTGACTCTGACACTGCCACACTTTGCACCTAGATTGCATCCTTGGAGGAGTAGATGAGGGTTATGATGTCTGAGAGGTATTTGGTATAGATGGAGAGGGATAGGGACGTCATGGATAGAGATTAGGCCTTAGCTTGGAGGCAGGAGACCAAGCAGAGATTCGCAGAGATCAGAGCTCTATGTACTAGGCCAGCAGCTACATTTTCTTAAGAGTTAGTCAGAGTTGGAGAGAGGGAGGCTTATTATCGATATTTATATAAGACAAAGGTTCCTCCGAAGAGACGGGCTCCCAGCTTCTCAGACGCGCGTAGCAGCAGGTCATAGACTAGGACCCACACCAGGACAGTTAGCACAAAGGGTGTGGAGCAGCCATGCAAATTAGGTCCATATAACAGGCCCCACTCAGCTCACAAGTCATCGGGTTCCCAACATCAGTCATCCGCACACTCTAGTCGTGATAGCAGTGGTAGTTCAGGATAGGGACTCTTCTTGATATGTATCAGGACATTGTATTATGATTATATAGTCTGTGGGCTTCCATATTTACTAACACATTATGACATTGTGATGTGACACTATTGAGTGATATATATATATATATGATTGTGGTAGTGATTCTCATGATATGCATTTCTATTTATTGATTATGCAGTCATTTATTTGTACATGTGATGTTTATATGATATTCCTTGTGATGGATGATAGTATCTACTTTATGATGTGTTTATGCAGCTTATGATATGTCGTTGATTCTATGTGATGATGTATGTATGAACATGTATGATGTCAATGGATGTTATGTATGCAATGTATAATTATGAGATGCAATGTGATGTTATATGTGCAATGCTTCCTACATGTAACGTGGTGTATGTATTTACATTTGTTATGTGCATGGAATGCTTCAGATATATATTGTATGATGATGAATTTCTATTATGCCATGATGTCCTAGATATGATAAATGCCTATATGTATGTACTCTTCTAACATGTATGTGTATGCAGGATTATTTATATTGTTGTGTGTCACAGGACTCTGTCATAATGCTAGAAAGAAGAACTGTTAGTGCAGAAAGAAAGATTGAGAAATATTGCCAGAAATGTGATAGATATTAGTATTAGCAATCTTCGATGTTTCGTTGTATCACAAAAGGTATTTCACTTTATCATCATTGGGCGAGACTAATAAAAATGGAGAAAAATGCCATGATATGACATAGATCAAGGTGTGCAAGGTCATCCGCTTGTTAACAACAGACAGTTGCAGAAAAGGATTGTCGTTAACTCATACTAAGGGCACAAGTTTCCCCAGTCTTTTTGTCAAGACAAACCATAGACAACAAACAAATTAAAAAATGCATCATGAGACATCATCACTCCTCTAAATCCTTCGTGGGAAATCCTTGAGCAAACTAGTAACATGACTCAAAATCCAATTGAAAAGATAGTTGACAGACAACAGTCAAAGAAAACAGAATTATCATACATCGTGGCTTCTCTAAATCCTTCATGGGACATCCTTGAGAAAGCTAGTAACATAATTCCGATCATAAAGTCCAATGAAAAGATAAGATAAATAAGTCAGAAAGTCAAAAAACCAATAAAATATTTTCCAAAACTTGATCTTGCTCATTTGATTCATTTTGATTGATAGAAGGATTGATTGATAGAGCCTGTTTGCAGGAGATACACATACCAGATAAGACTTTGAGTCTAGTTTTGATGTTATGACTATCTGTATAAGGCATGACAAAGCCTAGTTTTAGAAAGACATGTATCGTATAAAATGTTGAGTCAAATGTTGTTGATGTGATAACCTGTGTAAGGCAATGTTTGATTGTTTGACAATGTCCATATGTAGGAAGAACTCATCCTATATAAGACATAGATTATTTTTCTAATATCTATATTCAGGAAGGACTCATCCTGAAAAAGACATAGGTTGACTGCTTTGATGACGTCTGTTTCCAGGAAGGACACATCCTATAGCAGAAATTAGTTGATCCATTTTGATTGTTTCATTCGAAAAGTTGTTTGATTTGACCTAGAGACATTGCTGACTTATTCACTAGATTAATGCATGACCTGATATGATGTTGACAATTGACTAAATGTGACGAAAAACCCTAAAGGACTGACCTAGTGTGGCCTCGGGGGCTCATCAATTGATGGCCTTGCCAACGTTATACATGCAGAGACCTCATAGTTTGACGTGACTCCAACTGACAAGACTAACTTCAAATAAAAGACGTGTGTGATAGTGAATAAGACGAACCCTAAAGGACTGACCTAGTGTGGCCTCGGGGGCTCATCGATTGATGGCCTTGCCTACATTGTACATGCAGAGACCTCATAGTTCGACATGACTCCAACTGACAAGACTGACTTCAAATAAAAGATGTGTGTAATAGTGAATAAGATGAACCCTAAAGGATTGACCTAGTACAGCCTCGAGGGCTCATCGATTGATGACCTTGCCTACATTATACACGTAGAGACCTCGTAGTTTGACATGACCAATGAAATTTTATAGACATATGGATTGAATCATGATCTGATACAGACAAACCTAAACAGACAGACCTAATTCCTGAGAGGCACATCGGCAAATGGCCTTGCCTACGTCCAGTCACAGAAGCAATGTAGTTTGACAAATGACAAAGACTAACAAAGTGTGACTGACTTTGACTCTATTTTTGGATTTTCGACATGTTTTGATTTTTTGTCCTTTTGAAGTTTTCTGATGCTTTTGTGTTTTCTCAGGTCATTTTGTGATTTTTTTGGATTTTTCTATATTTTTACATCTTCAACATAGGCAATGGAAGAATCAATATGACACATGTCATGTGTTTTCCCCCAGTCGAG